>JAHBCN010003709.1:0-71876 GCA_019359885.1 Listronotus oregonensis | reverse complement strand
TGAATCTTCAATCAATTTATTCCGGCAACCTTTGGTTCTGACACCCTTACGTCCCTGACCCAAGCTATCACCGGTCTAGCTTATGTCATAAGCCTTTCTGTTTTATATTTTTATAAACTCTAAGATGCGGCCATTAGTCTAGTCAGAAGTGTGTTTCCTGCGAAAAATAGTTAGAAGGCTTCGAGAGATATGAGCGATAGCTCATTTGACGCAAAGGCGTTTTGAGGATTTTTTCTGCCAATTAAAATTGTAATTGTTATTAACAAAAAAACAACAAAAAAGCCAGTTCAATTTTTGATGATACTTTAAAAACTACAAAGGTATGTACACACCGAAAAAACAAACAAGAACAAACATTCGTTCTTGTTTACCTTGTTTGTATGTGTTCTTTGTTTATTGTTCGCGTTATTTTGTCTACATAGCGCAATCAAATATTTGTTTACTCTCGTTTGACCAGGTGGAAAAGTTATGGATGACGACAAACAAAATTTATTTCTCTTTAGGTATATACACACCGAAAAAACAAACATTTGTTCTTGTTTACTTTCTTTGTATTTGTTTTTTGTTTATTGTTCGCTTTTTGTGTCTACATAGCGCAACCAAATGTTTGTTTACTCTTGTTCGACTAGTTGGAGTAGTTATGGATGACCATAAAAACAAAAATTCTCTTTGATGTACCGACGTCCACTGGAACATGTGCAAACAAGAACAAACAAACGTTTATTCGCCGTTTTAACTGTCTACACTGAAGAAAAACGTTTGTTCGCTGATGTTTGTTCTTGTTTGTTTTTTCGGTGTGTACATACCCCAAACATATATGAACAAGAACAAACAAACGTTTGTTCGCGTTTTTACTGTCTTCACTAAAGAAAAACCTTTGTTCGCTGATATTTGTTCTTGTATGTTTTTTCGGTGTGTACATACCTTAAGAGATAACGCTGACAATTGGCCTTCGCGCGACATTTTTGGTAGCGCTCCCAGCGCCGGCGTCAAAACCGAGTACGTCACACTAAATATTTTTTTAGGGTATTAAATATATTTTTTTTTGTATTCAAAACATTTCAAAAAATTTGTACTTTTAAAAAAATGCTTAAATAAATGTCGTATAAATTTTTCGCTTCGTGAAGCCATTCTTATATACATACTTAACAAGATACTACCATAAAAGTTTAAAAAATTTAATGATTTGTTTATAATAACTTTATAACTTTGACAAAAAAATGAAAAATCAGAGCAATATTCTCAAAGTTATAAGATTATTATAAACAAAGCATAATTTTTTTTTACCTTTACGGCGTCAACTTGTTAAGTATGTATTTTGTTAATTAACAATTGTTGTAAAATTAACTCTAAGTTAAATTATTAACGGGAATAAATTCTTTAAAGTGTTCTGAATACACCATAATTCTTTACAAGATTTCAACTAATATTTAATACCCTGAAAAAAATTATTTAGTGCGACGTACTTGGTTTTGACGCCGAGCGCGCAACCAAAAATGTATAAATGTAAATAATAGAGATAGAACTCCAGGAGTTGGAACTTTTTTATCTAAAATTTCCTCCTCTTTAAGAATCTTTTTTGTAATTTCCGTTATTTCTTATGGTTTTTGACTTATCATCAAAAATCGAAATGTTTTTTTTTTCGTTTTTTGTTATTAACAATTCCAATTTTTATTGGCAGAAAAAATTCTCAAAACGCCTTTCCCAGATTTGCATTCCGCGTCGAATGCAAATCTAACTATTTTTCGCAGGAAACACACTTCTCGACTAGACTACATACATCCTGCACTAAAAGAAGATGCGAGACAAACCACAGCAAAACACTTGTTACGAGAACCCGCGATCGAACGGAGAGAGCGTGGCCCGCGTAGGCGTAACACTCTCCGCGGGCAACATCTCGCAGGTGCGATACTCATCCGAAGGAATTTCATTTATTTGCATTTGCCTAGTCATGTGGAGCGGGAATCAATTATACCACGAGAGCTTTATTTATAATTATTTCCTTCCCAGGGCCTCGCAAAGAGGTTCTGTTCAGGATTAAAAATGAAAGATTGGTATTTGAAGTGGATGCCTATAGAAACGTGCAAAATGTCTAAGGTCACAAGTTGTGTCCCTCTCGATAGCTGTTTCGTCATTGATATTTATCGAGCTATGGCTTGTTTTAAATTTAGTTTGTCAATATTACAGAAAAATATGTTTATTTCATTATTTCGACTCTTAACTGGCTTAGTAAGAGACTGATTTAACTTCTGCTACTTGGGTCTGTTGTTCCCATTTTACTATCCAGGTCCTAGGGTTTAGACAAATATACAGGGTGTTCTATAGTAACATAGAATATTTAGAAGGGTATACTTCATGCAAGCTAACATTTTTAAGTTGGCAATGCAAATATCCCTACTTATAAGTAAATTTTGTTTTTCAGATTTCAGTTAGCTGATATGAGAATTTTATTCAGGACCGCACTGAGGAAAAGCAGTTTCAAAATTTTAATATCTTAAAAAATTTGTTGTGTAGATTACAAAAACTAAATTTATCAGTATTTTTTGCTGTCCATATATTTATTGGAATTGTTCTATTTTTTAACAGTGTCTTAAGATAAGTCGATTTATTTTATCTGATATAAGTTCTTTAGCAGCTTTCTATATTGAAACACAAAACAGTAATAATTATTTATTTTGATTTTGAGTATTAATAACACAATAAGATGCTTATACACTATGATATGGAGGCAAGCTCAGCACTTGATGACCAGCCTCCTCAATTAGAGCATCTACGACATAAGATTCGGGAGGCTTTGGTATGCGCTAAATCAAGCACTATTACGGTCTTCTAACGATTCTAACCATTTTACCATATTTTCTTTCTTCCAGGCACTATTTGGCCAGTTTTCTAACAACTTACTATGGTAGCTGGCATTATCTAAAATAATTAATAAAGGCTTTTCAAATTAGGCAGTAGATCATCTTAAATACACTTCTCAAAATTTTTGGCATTCATCTCGCCATGGGAATCTCCTGCTTTTGTATTTGATTTAAAAATTTTACTGGCACCATCCACAAATCCTTTTTTGGAACCAGCATGTAGAATAATGTATATAAGGAAAATATAAGTACTTCAATAGTAATTAACAAAAATATACTTTAATGTTTCATAAGATGCAGCAAGTGTCAAACTGAAATTATAATTTTTTTAAAATATTTTTTAATTACGAATTTATTTTTTTCTGTGTTTTAACTGTCTAAGCGCTGCATGTTTGAAAGATAACCAAACTAAAATCAGAGGTAAAATACTAATAGGGGACTAAAATATATTCAGATTTCGTAGTTTCGAAGCTCTAGAGAGGAAGGTGTGGCATGTGAGTCGGCTTTAAATTTGATCTAATTAAGATATGCAAAAGAAGGAATTACGACAGCTAATGCTTCGGAGTAGAAGCCGTAAAAATATTCATAAAAAAGAAACAGGTCTCCTACAGCTTGTCGGTGTGCAAGAGGAAGCTATTTTGTGAAACTATATGATCATTTAGAAGGCAAAACCAAATTTTATTAAAGGGTTGTAAAAGTGATAACTGCTTTACCCTGTGTCTTTAACAAAGTGGACTCTTTACCTTTTCTTTAAGTGTAAAAAAGTACATTTTTTTCTAGCTTATAATTAGTAACAAGAATGTTTTATCTTTCCACTGAATTAATTCCATTTTAAGTAAGTCTAGCTAAAGTAATTATCAATCTCCTTCACCAGATGTTTTTCTGGCAGATCTTACATCTTCATCCTATCAAGACCTGCGGAAAGAGCCCTTTGAAAATATCCAGGTCTCATCGAGAAATACGCAAAGATTTTTATTTTCTCCTAAATCTTCATTTTCCATAAAACCTTTTAAAAATTTCCTTCTCGTGCGTTCCACATTTAGTTTTTCCAATAAGCTTCGGCTGTTGGAATTCTTTTTGTAGGAAAAACCAAGGTTTTTTAGAACCTGGGTAAGGCTTCTTCTACAGTTAAAATATTTTTGTTTCTCCACTAGGCTAGCATAAAGAGTGTCTAAGGTAACAGGTAAACCATAGCAAAAACCATACAATATTTATGAAACCTTGAAAATTACTGTGTGGCCTCGTATTTTGTCCAGAAATAATTTTATTATTTTAAATTGTGCTCTCTAATTGTAAGAATATATTAAACTATTGGCATTGGTGGTCCTAAACAATCAGGATGGGAGTAGAGATTACTTCATTTACCTTATTTATTTTTTAAAAATTATAACAAAAACACCTTTTTTAAGTATTAAGTAACACAATTTTGTGGTTTTTTAGCATTTTAAAACTTAAGTTACTTATAAATTTCATACTTGGCTTCTTACATTGTCAGCAACTGCCACGATGCTTTGCAAATAGGAGTTATCGTCTGTTGCACGACTGGGATCCTAAAAAATACATACATTTTATTCACATCTTAAAACATTTAGCATAACTGAGGTTGTCTTTTAGATAATGATACTATTAAAACAAGTATTTTTTCTTATGCAAGATCACTATTTCGATAGTAGCATTAGCATCATTCTTCAAGAAATATATATTAGGTTATATTTTTATATATTTCGACTCATCACAGCTCTGAAGTGGGTTTCGAAGCTTTTCCGAACTGGAAATACATTAATCACTGTGATCCATACTCTAAAAAATATCTATTTTAGTAGTTTTTTCTTAAAACCAATAAAAATAACTTAAACTTACTCCGAGATAAAATAAATTATAACATATAAAAAACGTCAAACAGTCTACACCAAAAAATAAAAACACTCCACAGTTATCTTTAATCTCATTAATTACTTTAAAATACGAAATAACACCCAAATGCAAGAAAAATTTATTAGAAAAATTGAAACGCCTTTAATCCATTACTGGGTGATTAACGCCAATCAGCTGATTTTGATGAGTCTAGTGATTTTTGTTTTTTAAATAGCCTTATTTAAGTAAGCCAACCTAAAAATTTTAGCTTCCACAAACTGCTCAAGTGTTTTTATGAAAAAAGTACATATTAAAAAATGTCGAAAAATGTCTTCTTTCCAAAATACAGAATGATGAATATTATTTTTTTATTTTTTGGTTTTTGTAACCATCGGGTATTCGAAATATCTTCATTCTCTCAAGCAGTGACGTACCCAGAAAAAAGTTTTGGTATCTACTTTTATAAATATACTGTTAAAATATTACCAATTACAAATTAAAGTGCATTTATAATAGAAGTAAAATAAAATACGGTAAAGAACAATTTCATTATAAATTTAATAAAGTTGAGTTAGATAACCTGTCATTAAAGTTGTTGCTTTTTCCTAGTTTTTTTTTAATTTAAATTGTTGGATTATATCTAATTCCTTTAAAACATCGTGCTCAATACTCCTTATAGAGAGATGATGCAAACGCGCTTAACCCATCTTAAACCGAAGTCGATTTTTAAATAACTTGAACTTTAAGATTGATCTTTCCCTACTGCAATTAATATTGGAACTAAATATAAACAAAATGTTACCTGAACGTTTGGAACCGCATCATCCACATTCTGTTCTTTCGGTAACCCATACATTTAATAGTTATTTTCCTATTAAGTGCGCAAAGTGATACTTTTCCGCACGCCAAAGCAGTTAGAAGAACGACGCGAAGCGGAGTTCGGATAAGCTTTAAGTGGGAAAAAATCACTTTGCGCAAGTATTAGGAACAATACTTTTTCTACTTGCGAATACTTTTTCTACGAGCGTTTTATTAAAGAATATGATTATTAGAAATATACGAATATTTCAGAAGATCGCCGGAAGCTGTGGCCGGTATATAGCTCTGGATTCGGCAACTTTAAAAATGCTATCTCAGAAGGCATCTTCCCAAATGTATTGATCCCAACGCATTGTTGTGTGCAAATTCCACTTTTGAAATATACGAAAAACCGTTGATGTGTTGTCGGTGGCCGTAATGCTGTATACTTCCGATATAAGAACAAATACTTTCCGCCGTCGATCTCTTCAGACAGGATAAAAGTACGTGAGGTATAGTTTTTTGCGTCTGGAATCTTCAGAACAATTAGGTTGCCTTTGTCCTCGATGTCGGATTTTTGCGAGTTCTTCTCGTCTGCAGGCGCCAGCAAGTCCGAAAATGGTCGCAATTTTTATCAAAAGATATATTTCATCATGTGCTTCATTAATAAATGTAGATGTTTCTTCTTTTGAAAAAATCCTTGACTTTTTTGGCCGAAAGCCTACATTTTATTTCTTAATAAATGCTGCTAACTTATAAAACTTGCCGATATCTACATTTTTCTTGATCTTTAAAACACTTTTCAGCATGGAGTATTTCGACCATAAAGTACTTTTTGTCTAAATTCCTTGCTTAATTTGAGAAAATAGGCTAAAAGTACCACCTCTTTCAAAGTTCTAACGCATTTTTCTTCACACCATGTTTCAAATAAATTATACTATTTCTCGTACTTTTCTTTTGATTTTGCCGGCAGGAACTCTAAGTTGGCCAAACTTGCGGCTTTTAAAACACCGTTTGAAGATGTAGGTTTTTAACATTCTGTTATCATATTGTGTCTATATGTAAAGGAAGTAAAAACCTCCTCTTAAAAATCAATAAATGCAATCACAGCAGAACAACATTTGACATTTGTATTTGCATAAAATAAAAACAATTTTTCAAATAAGCGGATTATTGTTTTATGTTGTGAGAGCCCCCTTTTTTGGGGGCCCCGGGCATCTGCCCAGCCTGCCCCACTTTAATTAAATTCGGTCCTGAATTAAATTCTAACAATAATTTTATTTTTAATTTAAGTTTATCCTCATAACGGTAGCAGATTTTTAACCAAAAAAAGATAAGTGTTTATATTTTTTGGGTTTTTGGGGGGAGGGGGGGTTCCATTTTTTTAGGGAATCTACTAGCTCATAGGGGACAATAGGACTGAGCGCTATATCCCGGGACCAGGACCAATTATAAAAACCCAACAAAGTTTTTATATCAATCTTATGTCGATGTCCATATTTCTAAAATTATTAAAGATAGACTTGTAAAATGTGGTATTTTTTTAAAGCTTTCTGATAGATTTTTAGAGGTGGGACAATATACAGAATGTTTAATTTTAATTTTAACTCGAAAAGGGGATTGTCAATTTTTTTGCATTTTTTAATCTACTAGTTTGTTAATTTAAATAATTTTGTATTTTAACTAATAATAACTTTTAACTTATAATTGTTTTGAGGAGTAAGAGGTAGCTTATTAACCAATGGCTTACACTTAATTTAGATAACCCTGTATACCCTAGGACCAGGAACAAAGCGGTTCCATCGTAAAAAGTATTTGGCGAGAACCCAAAATGGACCTTCTAATATATGAATCCGCTTAAAAAATATAGAACACATAACCGCTGAATCGATCTTTCTTCCAATTGACCAACTTTACGTTTCACCTGAGTTATTTTTGTTATTTTCACCCACATCCATTAATCTACATTATAAATCACCCTTACGCAGCGTAAAATCAGACCAGAAATATCATTCTTGCGACAAATGATCCTGAGAGCTAAGGGGGCCCGATGCCCCATATGGGGATCACTTAGTCTCCCGCTGAGTCGTACTCGTAAATCGATCGCGCCACGTGAATCTTGTCGGGTAATTACCCGAGCTGATTGGAAGAAATGATCGTTTTATGGTGTTTTTCTATAAAGCAAGATACAAATTAGTTTTTACTTATATGATGATCAATTCCTGATAATTTAGTCCCTACATTTCTTTACCAAAATGCTTTTTAAGTTGGGCTACTTCAGCAGCAAGCTATTTTGCTATAACTTTGATGCTACTATTCTTTGGAGAGAGAATTTAGATTAGAAAGAATTTTTAGTCAACGTAACTTTGAAAAGTTTAATTGCGCTTGCTCCACCTATAAATGGAAATTTTCTTCAAATAATAATTTTGAATATTTTTATAATATCTTAGTTAAGATTTTTAATGATGTATTTTCTATTAGGCAAGATAAAAACTAAAAAGAAAAAACATTGGATATCTAAGGGTATTAAAATTTCTGGAAGGAACTTACGTTATCTTTATGCTATTCGGAAATATACATCTAGTTTGGCCCTTTCTCAGTATTTTTGTAAATATAGAACTCTTTACAGGCAGGTAATTAGAAATGCAAAATCTGTTTATTATTCAAAAAAACTTAATGTTGCAAATAAAACCAAACATCAGCTGCTAAGTATCTTTCAGTATGCTTTCCAGGATTTAAGGGGTACAGGGGGTGCGATTTTTGCTTTTTTTTAAAAGGTTGGACAATGACATTGAGGGCGGCGTGTTTTGTGACTACTCTAAGGCCTTTGACTGCGTAAATCATGAAATTCTCTTAAAAAAGCTGAAATGTTATGGCTTTGTTGGAAGCTCCTATGACTGGATATCATCATATCTTTCCAATCGTTCCCAATTAGTAAATTTTCAGGGAGAAATGTCTCACCCATCACCGATTTCTTGTGGAGTACCACAGGGATCTGTGTTGGGTCCAATGCTGTTCCTTTTATATATAAACGATTTGACTAATATTTATATTGACGACACTTTTACATTATTTGCTGACAACACTACAATTGTATGGAAAAATAGAGATGAAGAAGAATTAAAGGAAACAATTTCCAGAGATTTAGTTGAAATTAAAAATGGTGTGATTCTAATCTCCTTGCTTTTAATATATCGAAAACAAACATATTAACATTTACATTTAATTTTGACAATCTATATATTTCAGAAACTCACATCGAAAACAAAAAAGATACTAAGTTTTTGGGAGTGTATGTGGACAGCAACCTGAAGTTTGAAGCTATGTAACTAATCTAAATAAAAAAATAGCTAGTGGTTGCTTTGCTGTTCGAACTGTTTCAAATGAGCTGGGTATTGCTGCAGCAAGGACAGCTTACTTATTTTCATTTGTGGAATCGCACTTAACTTCTGGGGATATTGCAGTCAACCTCTTTTTAATTCTGTTTTTATTTTACAAAAGAGAGCTATCCGATATATGTGTAAGGTAAAATCTCGAGATCACTGTAAACCTCTTTTTATCAGAAATAAAATTCTTACATTGCCGTGTCTCTTCATTGTGGAGACTGTATTTCTTGTACACAAAAAATATATCAGTATGCATAATGAGGCAATCTACAACACTAGGCAAAATCATAACCTACCACTCCCCATTCCGAAAAGTAACCTTACGAAAAATTCTATATTTTATGAAAGTAAGAAGATTTACAATCACCTCCCTCAGTCTCTGCGAACTACTACATCCTTAAGATTATTTAAAAGTAAAGTAAAAAGCCTATTGGTCGATAAAGCATACTACAACATGCAGGAGTACTACACTGATACCTTTTAATTGTGTTTAACTGACATAATTTCTTTTACGCGTCCATTTTTTCTGTTTTTTAATTTGAATTGACGCTAATGTTTTGTTTTCCTGTCAGTTTGCTGTTTTATGTTTTACAACATTACTAATGTTGATTAAAAGTTTTAATTTGTAAATGTTGTTTCTCTATTTGTTTGGTCCCTCATCGGCTTTGGACTAAATAAAATGGGATTATCGAATTCTTTATTAACAATAACTACTATACTATATCAATGATCGAAAATATATATATATATATATATATATATATATATATATATATATATATATATATATATATATATATATATATATATATATATATATATATATATATATATATTTGACCATATCTAACTATGGCAGTTAGCTTCAGAGTGAAGATAAGATTTTTAGGGGTGTAAATAAATACAGTAAGTATATAGAAAATTTTTTGAATTTGTCTTAAATGATATTATTGATTTTTTGTCTTTTAGTGTTAAATTTTATAATCTTTGTTAACGAGATTTTTTTTCTTATAACAATAAAAAATATTTGACTTTAACTTTGACTTTGACCCTTTTTGTTTTTAAACCTAGAAAAAAATATTTGGGAAAAATCCAAAAACACACCTGATAAGATTTTTTTAGTGCCAGCTTTTGACGCAAATATCAAATAATACAGCCATGTTTCTTTTTACATGTGTTTCGTCTCTCAGAGAAGCTAAAATATTTTTTATTCGGAGATTATTTATGGTTACCACTAACGTATACAAAATCGTACATTAATACCCCTTATTAATGCATGATTTTCTATTATTAAACAATTATAATATAGGTAACTAAAAATATATAAAACGAAACATACTACTGTGATCAAAAACTGAGGTGCATATTTCATTTAAACTTCCCGCATATGCTGATTCGGGCAAATTGTTTTATTTTTAAGTTGGTATCACTGCTAGTAACATTTGGTAAAAATTTGTCGTCTCTAACAACATTAGTATTTAGTTCACGCTTGGTTTTTTGAACAAAGAAAAGTCGATTTGGCGATTTTTACAATGTCTCATTTTGTTTAGCAACGAAGTGCGATTAAATTTTACTTGCGGAATAAAATTTCTTGTGCCGAAACGTTCAGAATGCTACAAAAGGCATTCTGCGATGATACCATGTCGCCAAAAAATGTGCAAAAGTGTTATAAGGACTTCAGAAAGGGCCGAGAACATGTTGCTGATTTGAAACGCTCTGGATGACCATCAACATCAGTTGACGAGCAACACATCAAGAAAGTGAAGGATTTAGTGCTTAAAAATCGACGATTATCTGTTAGAGACCTTGTAGATATGGTTAATATTTCGATTTCGGATCGATTCAAGCGATTTTGAAGGATCATTTGGGTCTCAGAAAAGTAAAATCACGTTTGGTTCCAAAATTTCTCATTTTCATGAGTTATAAAGCGCATTATTAATGATGCTGGGACTTGGATGCATACGACCCGAAACAACCGACCAATCGAGTGAATACCGTGCAAAAGGTGAACGACGGCTACGAAAATCAGTGCAAAGTCGTTTAAAAATTAAGGTCATGTTGTCTTTTTTTTCGATTATCGTGGTGTGGTGCACTATGAATGCCTTCCACCCGGCCAAACAGTCAATACAGAGTATTATGTGAATGTCATGCGTCGTTTGCGTGAGGCTATTCGCAGGAAACGGCTGGAATTGTGGCGAGACAACTCTTGGTTTTTGCATCACGATAATGCACCATCTCACACTGCATTGGTCATTCGAGACTTTTTGGCCAAAAATTCTACTCATCTCGTTGCTCAGCCGCCGTATTCGCCTGATTTAGCTCCGTGTGACTTCTGGCTGTTCCCAAAACTCAAAAGACCACTTCGAGGACACCGTTTTGAGTCGATTAGAGAGATTCAACGTGAATCGCTACGTGCATTGAAGGCCATACCTGAAGACGAATATTTGGATACATGGAGGACTGGAAGAAACGTTGTCGCAAGTGTATTTTATCGGAGGGGGATTATTTTAAAGGGGACGAAATCGATTTGAAAGAATAAATAAAGATTTTTTATTTTTTAACAAAATTCGCCTTAGTTTTTGATCACAGTAGTAAGGTCTATTTATACCTTGCACCTACACAGTTATTAAAGCACCTGTCAACTTGATTGGCTAAAATTGAAATACATCAAAAAGAAATATTATGATTTCTTCAATTGGATTAACATAGTTTTAAACACCTTGAGAAGAACAAAGTCTCAATAATATAAAAAATGTGAATTTACCTATGTATCGATGGCTAAACTGTTGTAAACTTTGGAGTAACCAACAGACAGTACGCATCATATGAAAAACTTATCGATTCATTAGAAAACTATATCCTTGAAAAAAGTTGACGAGTCATAGAGAACATCTTTAAAATTCTTAAAGTTTGGGTTTTAGAAAATACATCAAAATACTAATTCTCGGATATTATTTTTTTTTAATGATAGAAATAAATAGCTTTTCATATAAGCTAAGTTTTTTTTTAGTTTTAAAAATATTGTTTTCCAATTTTTTTTTACTTTTTCTGTTTATCTGGAACCTCTATTTTTTGATGTACTTACCAATTTTCTTAGAAATTAAACTTTCTAAGATATCAGTGACGGGAATGTTTTTTATAATATCATACAAAATTTCTACCCGTGTGCAAACATGCCAAAAATTGTAACGACTGTTGTAGAAAAATGTTTCAATTACTTAACAATTGTTTTATTTTTAAATTATTATTGGTCCATTTTTTAAACTATTCCTTGACGAAACGGTGAATGTCAGGTAATCCTGTTAAAGACATTATATTTGCTAGTGTTATTGGGTAAACCCGTTTGTTCATAAGGGCAGGGGTGGGCCAGGTATTTCTTGAGTATTAACCATTAGGCATATAAATATTTTGGCTAATATTTTAGTGGCAGTCTTGAATAACCGTTTTTACTGTGAGTTTCAAAAAAGTTGTTTTACGAGAATATAACTATGTCGCGTCGAAATCATTTGTCATTAGATGCAAAACAGGTTGTGAAAAATGTGTATGAAACTTTAATCAGTAGAGGTCTAATTAAACAAGAAGCTTTAAAAGAAACCTGTCTACTTACAAAAACTCCAATATCATCGATAAGGGATATTATTATTAGTGAAGAATTGAACAAAATAAAAAAACTAGTGATTTTCAATCTCACCGTATAGACAATAGTGATCAGGACCTAATAAGAAGGAAAATATATTGTCTTTATGAAAACGGAGTTAGTTCTACCTTATAAACTGATAAAGAAGCTAGACAAAGACAAAACCAATATAAATATTAGCCGTGCCACCTTCCATAGAGTTGTTTGTAAAATAGGATTTAAATACTGCTAAATAGACAAAAGACAAGTAGTAATGGAATCGCACAGATTACGCACTTGGAGATTTAATTACCTTCAAGAAATTAAAAGATATAGGTTAGAAAACAGATCCATAATTTACCTTGATGAAACATGGTTCGATACACACGACACAGTATCCAAAGGATGGGTTGATTCCAGTCAAACCTGTCAGATGAAAGCACCTTCAAATAAAGGAAAACGCATTACCATAATACACGCTGGTTCAGAAGACGGATTTGTCCCAAACTGCTTGCTGTTGTCTGAAAAGAATATTAAGGATTCTAGCTATATAGGATTATCATGAGAATACAAGTGCAGAACTTTTTGAAAACTGATTTCAAAACTATTTTTTTTAAAATATTCCAAACAACAGTGTTATTGTCATGGATAACGCAAGCTACTACAGCCGTCTGCTACACAAAGCACCAGCTTCATCAAGTTCAAAAACTGAAATCCAGGAATATTTGTTAGAAAATGATATTTATTTTTAATTCAGTTACAAAAAACGCATCTTTTGGAAGTCCTAAATTCATATGCAATTAAAAAACAATTTGTATGTAATAATTTGGCTGAACAGGCTGGGCATACTCTCTTACGGCTTCCTCCGTATCACTGTATGTTTAACCCCATAGAGCATTTGTGGAACCAAGTAAAATCAAAGATCAGAGCAGAAAATGTTACACCTACTTTAAGTCCCAGTGTTATAAATTTGATAAAAATGTAATTACTAACATACCAGTTGAGAGCTGGAAAAATTCACTACAGCACATTATAAAAATTGAGGACTCTTACATTTCTATCCAAAATAACATAAATCCTATTGTAATTAATCTCAATGTTGACTCTGATAGTGAAACAGAATTAGATTTAGATATTTAGATTAAAAATGTAATTATGTATAGATAATGCAGTTATAAATTTAGTAAAAGTTTGCATATATTTAATTTCTTAATGTAATTTTAAGATTATACTTACCTAAATAAACAATAAATTATAAATCATTATATTATTAAAATCCGTCTCTAATGTTCTGTCCTTTAATACCTACCGATCCGCAGTTTTATTGCTGTCGGCAGGTATAATCCATAAATGAAGGCAAGAGCTAACACGGTATACTTTGAGACAGACTATACACAGAAAAAATTGACCTACATGTTATTGATGTCAATAGGTCGATAGCACTATCGATACTATCGATAGTATTGAGCTCCCAGATAGGGTATCGCTCTGAAAGATCCCTATCGAGAGCTCGAGAAGTACTTCTGTATAATACTGGTTTTTTAAAACAAATAAATGTTAAATGAAAACCAGTGATAAGATATATTTTTTAGATTTAGACAAAAAAGTTTAAGCCCATCTTATTTAGTTGGTCTTTTTATTATTATTATTTAATTTAGTCGAATTTATTTTTAGAAGTTATGCAAAGCTCAAAAAAAAGAAGGCATTCCAATCCACAAAAATGTGAACATATATGTTCCTAATATTGCACTAATTTTATCTGGTTAAAACGTATTTTGTACAGCTTTTCAGTGATAAAACCATGAATTAAAAAAATCACATTCTAAACGCAACCTAGAACTAAAGCCCATAAATCGATAATTAAATTTACATAGATTCTCTAACGACGCAAACAAATTATCATTTAGATACAAAATTACTTTGGACCCACTTAATAACCTCCTCTTCATATTTTTAAAAGTGGCCAAGCCATAATTGCTAGACAAACATAAAAATAAAAAACATAAAAAATAACTACTGTTTCATACTAAGCGAGATAAAAAAGGGTAAAGCACCTGCAATGAACAACCATATTTACTTATCTATATGTTAGTAAGGTGTAGATTAAATTATGGTTTATATTAAGGGATCTTATTCTAAAGCCAACATAATTATTTTGAAGTAATATCGTTGAGATGAGAGATTCTCGCCTCTTGTCTAGTTTCGGATCGTAGGGACGAGTGATTAATTTTTCTCTCGTGCCAAAAAAGACGAGTTAACGGCTTTACTTTCACCAAGCATATCTTGTTTTTCTCTAGATCTTTCGTTCAGTTGACCAGGTAATTTAACGCACAATGGTAAAAAAATTTCAGTTAATAAAAAACTAGATATCAAATTAAATAAACCGCCAAAAAGTTGGAAAGTTTTAATAATATTGAAAAATGAAAACTCTTCTATAAAAATAGACCGTTTAATGAGAATATTATATATTTAGTTTTTAAATCAATTAAAGCAACAGAAAGACAAAAATATTAAGAATATTAATAATAACAAGAATAATAATATGGGCGTCATGCCGATGGCCTTCCTCATGACGCCCAATGGGGTCGGAGCCATAGGATACGTCATGTCGGATCTTTGTAAATAATATTAATAATAGGAATGAATGTACATACTATACAGTATTTTCACAAGTTATAAAAGTCATAATACAACAACACAAACGACACAAAATACACCTTGTGAAACATTTCTATTAAAAATTGCTGAAGACCCAAAAGGAACAAAAAGTTAATATTTTATAACATAAACAATACAGATTTAAAATTAAAAAAACATATCGGTTAAAATTAAATAGTATTCCTCATCGTCATCAAGAATGGAATCGAATAAAAAAGCAAATATTTTACAAAGAGAAAGAGTACAGGCTAAAATCTAACACACTTACGGCCGAGTGATGATCGCGTTGTTAAATTTAGCAATGGACTTAGTAGTTTAGAATGTTTAACAAAACGTCATTGTCATAGTTATTCAATGATTTTAGTAGGCAACCTGTTAAAATCTGACATTTTGTTAAACATTCTAAACCGTTGTTAACTTTTAACAATTTGCTAAGTTGACAACGGTTTAGAATGTTTAACAAAATGTCAGATTTTGACAGGTTGTCTACTAAAATCATTGAATAACACTGACAATGACGTTTTGTTAAACATTCTAAACTGCTAAGTCCTTTGCTAAATTTAACAACGCGATCATCACTCGGCCGTTAAATTCGTACACATCAGTCAGAAAAAAGATAAAGATCAAGCCTAAACCACTCTGACGTCCCAAACGTATTTTAAATATTCCTAGTTATTATTTAAATACTCATCGCTACTGTAGAATGGCTTCATCTGTAGATAATTTTTTAATTTATATTTAAATGACTACGGGGTATGATTCTTAATTGCTTAGAGCAAGACATTAAACATTTTTAAACCATAGTGGTTTCTACCATCCTTAGCTCTAGCAACTCTGCTGTAGCTTAAGGCAAAGAGATTATTTTCTCTAGTTTTGTAACTGTGGTAAGTGAACTAATATTTTATTCCAGCGCGGTTTTTGTTGATAACTTGCTCTAAACGCTTGGGCGTGGATGCTATCAGTCTTTGGATGTGATGTGCATTGTAGTTGTTTCATATTTCCTCAATTTTGTTCCCTAGGTCATTTGCATTTTGTGAACGAGAATCATTGGCCTTATGCATCGTTTTGACAATGTGACCCCAAACATTAGCTACGGGATTGACATCTGGACTCCTGGCCAATGTAGCAAATTTATATTATTTTTTCGCGTCCAGTCCGCAACTCTTCTTGCCGTGTGAACAGGGCAGTTAAAAAAATCATTTTTGAAATTAAATATCTGCTAAACTGTATTGTTCATAAATTTTATTCTGCACCAATTAAAAATTATTTAAATAATAATCGGTATGAATTTCAAAAAATTCTTAAGAAAGTTCCTCTCGTGAGACAACTATCTTAATAGCCCTTATTAAGGTAAGATTTTTTATTAATCTTGACTGTCTTGTTGATAAATAAAGTTTCTCTGGGGAAAGATATTAGTTAATAAGGGTAGCATAACATTTTGTAATATATCAATATAAACTTCTCTTGTAACTCTTCCATTAATGCGGTGGCAAAGCCCAAGGCCTCTTGCAGTCATATATCCCCACACATTAACTGAAAATCTACCACTTGCTTTAACTGTTTGGATATATTTTCTTCAAATTTTGTGTTTCGAGGTCTGTACACTCTAACTCGCCCATTATAACAAGATTGAAAGGTCTTCTCTCCTCTCCAAACCTCCCTGTAAATACTGCAAAGAAAATCCCACTCTCTATTCTTTGTTAACAGCCGTTAAATATGCTTTCTTGACAGCAGCACGATTTTTTAAATTGGATCTTTCCTTGACGCGGTGTGTTGCTAACCAAACAGTTCCAGGAAATGCTGTTTATCTATGAGTTCTTCTCTTCAAATAACATAATCAGTCTTGCTCTTTGTAGTTCGTTCAGTCTATTCATTTTAGATATTATTTTATTCTAAATATACAGAGTGTCCCAGAATATGTGGGCAATCTCTCGGAATCCAATAGAAAACCCAAAAATATTATGACAAGTTTCCATAAACTTTTTTTCTACGAGCCTTCCCTACGGAGATACAGGTACATATCGGACGACCCTGGAAAACGGTTTTTTTTTTTTAATAACTTTTGAAATACTGGGCGTAATTTAATATTTTTTTAATGTAATGGTTACTAGATAAGTCTTCTTAAAATAAATCCAATAAATCATATTTGGCTTATTTTGTTTTGACAGGGACGGACTAGCTCTGACACCATAATAACAATTTTTTTAACACCCTGTATGATAAAGGCTCAACAATATTATTTTCGGATAGTTTTAACCTTAAACTAAAGAAAAGGTATTCTTGATTGACATCAATAAAATCAACTGTTTACGAGAAATAAAATATCATGTTTGGTAATTTTTTTTATACTATACAGGGTGTTTTCTAATTGTACGTCAATATTTAAGGAGACAATTTTTGGGTTCATTTTAAAAAGAAAACTTTATATGAACGTGTGTCCTGAATGTCTTAACTTTTGAGATACAGGGTGGTAAAATTTTCAAAAATAAATTATTTATTAGTAAAAGCTCTAATACTACATTAGATATTTTAATGGAATTTGGCATACATGTACTATGTATCAAGAAGCATTTTTTAGGGTACAACATTTTTTTTTTCTTTGCCAAAATAGGCAGGTCAAATTCTGTACGAACGCCACTGGTGGAAATTAAAAAAAAGTGATACACTAAAAAATGCTTATTGATACATAGTACATTTATGCCAAATTTAATTTAAATCTCCAAAGTGGTTTTACAGATATTAATAATAAATGATTTATTTTTGAAAATTTTACCACCCTGTATCTCAAAAGTTAAGACGTTTAGGACATACGTTTATATGAAGTTTTCTTCTTAAAATGGACCTAAAATTGCTTCCCCAAATATTGAGGTACAATTAGAAAACACCCTATATAATGTATAAAAAATACCAATTATATTTCATTTCTCGTAAACAGTTGATTTTATCGTTGTCAATCAAGAATACCTTTTTTTTAGTTTAAGGTTAAAGCTTTCCAAAAATAATATTGTTGAGCCTTTAGTATAGAGGGTGTTAAAAAAATTGCTATTATTGTGTCAGAGCTAGTCCTTCCCTGGCAAACTAAATAAGCCAAAACGAGTTATTGGATTTATTTTAAGAAGAATTATCTAATAACCCTATATTACAAAAATATTAAATTACACCTAGTACTTTAAAAGGTATTTAAACAAAAACAATTTCCAGGGGCGTCCGTTATGTACCTGTATCTCCGTAGGGGAGGGTCATAGAAAAAAAGTTTATGGGAACTTGTCATAATATTTTTAGGTTTTCTATTAGATTCCGAGAGATTGCCCACATATTCTGGGACACCCTGTATATTACTCTTTAAATAATATGTCATTTGTTGACATCTATTTTTTGCCACTTTGACAATTTTCAGGTAAAGTTGAGGTGATATAGGTTAGGCAAGCTAAGCCTGAATTACACAATGAAAAATCGTATGTCCGAAATTTTTCTGTAACTGTACGTGTACATATACCTTTTAGATCTTTGATCGTCAGTAAAAAGCCAACTCCTAATGCGCCTATTTACAAATTTAAAAGATTGGTACCCTTAAATCTTAAGATCTTAACGCGAGATTCATCTTAAATCCTCTTCTAACTTTCTAACTGTGATTTATTGGTAATTACCAGGCCGGCACCTAATTGCTTTTATTACATAAGGACAGCCACCTAGGCCTCAGCTCGTACCAGAATATATACCAGTTTTTACTGAAGATTAAGCAGGTTGAGTTTAAAAATAAAATTTATTAACCATTTACAAGTTAAAAAAAATACTGTCCATATCAAGATTATCAGGATACTGAGTATTGATAAAACGGTGTATTTTCTTATGGAACGCTGGAAGTACAAAATAATTGAGAAATAAGGCTTGAGATACGTTTAAAATTAAGGATTTGTTTATACAGGATGTAAAATATTTGACTAGCGATACAGTGCATTCGAAAAGTAGTGGATCAATTCGTTAAAAATTTGAAGAATAACTTCCGGGAAAAACGTTTGAACCCGCAAAGTTTAATTTCTTTTTGCGCCTTTTTCCACAGAAAACTGATATGTACAGTAAGTAAATTAAATGCTCAAATTATGCATGATTGGCTGCTTGGCAGTAGCCAAGATGTTAAATATTTCTGTTTTAACATTTTTAATAACTTCAGGTTTGTTATCTTTCGGGGTATTCGTAGGTATATTTAAGGTATATTTCGGCACCAATTCTTTTTTGCTAATTGTCTTGAAAGTTGTGGCAAAGCCGATTTTGATCATTTTTGGTATACGGGGTTTTTTGAGGAGCTAATCACAAATCTGAAAGTATTTTTAGTTGGAAACGTTTCGTTTTCAAAATATCCATCATCAAACTTCAAAATCAAACTAAACTCATTTTAACACTAAATTGGCTCCTATTATTTTATAAACAACTTTTAAATACCTTTTTTTTATTTATTTTACACCTTTTTCTCAATAAATTGCAAAACTTTACTCTGCTGAAACAAATCTCTGTTGTAAACATGGCCGCGGCGACAGTGAAGCTTTGCAATTTAATGAAAAAAGGATAAATAATAATTAAAAAAACAAATATTTAAAAGGTGTTTATAAAATATTGTGTGCCGATTTAAAATCAAAAACTGTGTTTAAAAAGAAGGAGGACTAGTAAAAATGAGGTTAGTTTAATTTTCGAGTTTAATCATTAATATCTCGGAAACGAAACGTTGCTAACTAAAAGTTTTTTTTTTTAAATTAACGATCAAAGCTCCAAAAAACCTCCTTATACCAAAACTTTTCAAAATCTGCGTTGCCACAACTTTCAAGGGAATTACCATTCTTTCTTTAAATTATCTGGCTTTCTAACGTACGTTTTACTTTTAAAGTATCTTTACAAAAAGTAACTCAGGGGTTTTAAGTTTGTGCTTATTGATATGGCTTTTAAAGGAAGAGGTAGACTCGTCAAAGAAAAAAATTGTTTTTAAGGAAAATATCATTAACATAAATTTCATTAAGCAAAATAACTGCTTTATTTGGCTACGCATCCTATCTCCAAATCCAGTCATGGTAAGAATATGAATTCTTGCTCGTTCCTTTAATTTAACCATTGGTTAGAAATATCACATTTTTTTCCTCGATAAACACTTTATACGCTGCTTTGATATAAAGATCAGAAATTAATTCATTAACTTAAATGACAATTTAACGAAGTCTAATTTTAAATAACTGACAACTGACAACAATCAAATATGTATTGTCAAGATAACTGTCAGGCAGCCCACAATGCACAATTTAAACGTTTAATTTAGTTATTTTTAAAATTTCAATACTATTAAATTAAGTATTTTAAAATTATAAGGTATTTTCTTCTGTTTTTTTTTGCAACCCAACCCATACTGAAAATTATCTTATCAGAAGAAAAAAAAAATGCTCTTTTCAACTTGGCAATAAAAAATGAGTGTTACTTACCATAAAAAAAATAAAAATGTTATCATACCTCCGACAGAAATCACCTTATATATTAAATGTATCTGAAAAAATGCGGAAAAAGAAATAAAAGTTTACGAGTTTGTGCTTTTCCTAAAAGTTATTCCTTAAATTTTTAACGAAT
This sequence comes from Listronotus oregonensis, assembly GCA_019359885.1. Classification (NCBI taxonomy): domain Eukaryota; kingdom Metazoa; phylum Arthropoda; class Insecta; order Coleoptera; family Curculionidae; genus Listronotus; species Listronotus oregonensis. Next base: position 51,099 of record JAHBCN010003709.1, on the reverse strand, counting down.
TCACTGCTTTACGAATCCACTGTATGTAAGGAAGTCAATGATTGAGGCTTATGTAATAATGCTGCCAACTAGGTCGTTTTCCCGCTAGATTAAGATGTATAAATTTTAATATAGAAAAATTTTGGCGAAAATCGATTAAATAATTAGTGGTCTAAATAACCCATTTTAAATTAAAATGTTGGGAACGGCAAGGTACAAACATAGAAGTTATATATATTTTTTTTAGTTTGATGAAGTATTTTAATATTTTACCTCAGTTTTTTTTTACTCGGGTCTCTAGGATTGGATGTATTTAAAAAATAAAACATGGGACCCACACCAAATATTTACCAGATGTTATTGGCTTCACTTTGGTAAAAAAAAAATATTTTGAAAGGGTCTTGGCGCATAAGGGGGGGGGCGGTAATCGGTCTTTTCACTTTTTGAAATCTCACTCAGCTAGACTTGTTAAGACTTACTTTTTTCTGTTTTTTTTTTATTTACACCTTTGAATGTTTTATTAAAAACCCTTTTTACGTTTTTTTAATATCTCAGCGATTAAAATTTTGGTTTGCCGCCAAATTAAAGGTCTTCGAAACGCGGATGAGGCACAATTTATTTCGAGTTTTTGGCGGAATTTTTTTTTAGAGTTTAAAGTTTTTTAATGTTTTTTAACAAAATCTATTGATCCACGTTATGATGAAAAAAATATATGTGATGTGTCTTTAGTAGATCTAGCTTCATGAATTTTGTCATAATTTTACAAACTATCACTATGAAAAGTTTGAAAACAATTGGCCGAAACTCATTTTCCATAAAAAAATGCGGGGTCCTTTAAAAAAATCATCTTTACCAGTTCATCTTAAATCTTTTAAATTCAAATGGTATTTAAAACTCCTATTTTTTAAAACAATTTGAAAAAAAATAAAATTTAAACTTTTTTCTAAAAAAATCTAGAAAAACATAATTTTAAAACTTTATTTTTAATAGACCCACCGGAAGCTGTTTTATCTCTACGGGTACAACTTTGGATGCCCTAAAAGAGACCCTGAAAACGTTTTTTTAAAACCTAATAAACGAAACAATATTTAATTACTTACCAATTTACCTGAAATTTTCTTTGTTAAGTCCCAAGATCGAGCACTCAGTAGAACCACATATATTAGAGTCAATGTAGACTTTATAATAAAGAATTTAAAAAAAACATTGACCAATTTCATTTATTATGAAAAAATATATTGTGGAGCTGGTACCATTAATTAAATTCTTAAAGATTTGTCCAGTTTATGATTGGCCATTCAAATGACAGAAATATTAGAATTCTCTATTTCTACGAAACAAACTTGCAAAATTGATCTTCAAGAGTAACATATAAGTTATTGTCGTTATTCAACTGCTGCGAACCAACTGGGAACGCTGCTTAACCTCAAGCAGTGTTCTAATTTATTAAAAATATCGTCCTATACAACTTTTAGATTGCCTGAAAATGATTAAAACTTTGGGAACGCCCAAAGGCCCAAGTCACGGGCGCGTCTGGGACGAGTTACGGTCGTAATGGGGCACGATTCACCTTTGAGCTACATTTTAAATTGAATATAATTATCAATTATGAGCTGCACTCTGTGATTTTCTCAGAGGATTAATTAGATACTTTGATAGAAAAGCTGTCTGTTATCGGTTTTTAATTAGAAAAGCACGATTTAGTCTTTAACACGAAGAATTTTTGCGGGATAAAGACATTTTTCAATTATTGTTTGCTTGTGAAACATAAACGAAAATATATGTACCAGTGACGGCCATTAAATCTTGGGCAAAAAATTTGTCAAATTTTGACATTTCTGCCAATTTTTGCAAATCGCTTTTTTTTACCCTGTTTGACTTTTAATTACTATAAATAAAGCAAGCCCGGAAGTAGTCTGGATTTGATCATTGCCGTAACTCATTCCACGCCTCTAAAATTGTATCCTTAAGTTCGTTTACATTTTGCGGCCTAAACTCATTTTCCATATTTATTTTTTTAACTAATAAGCCCCAAACATTTTTCATAACATTTAAATCCGGACTATGTGCGGGCCACGGTAAAACCCTGATACGCTGCTCTTCCATCCATTCATCGACTTGCCGGGGCGTATGAACGGGACATTTATCTTGCTGAAAGATAAAATTTCTGTCCGGGAATCGATCCAGTACAAAAGAAAGAATGATATTCTGTAGTAGATCTATATATACCTCCACATTGAACCTTCCTTCGATAAAAATAACATACACCAAGTCCTTGTGCACTCAGCCATCCCCAAACATTTACCGAAAATCGCCCACTACTTTTTTCGTTTGGGTATATTTTTCATCAAATCGTGTTCCTTGGTTATACCCAGAGTCTATTAATTTAAAGGAGTTATGACATCATCGAGAATGGAGATAGCAAAAGTCCAAGACGTGAAAGAAGGTGTGCAAAAGTAATTTTCGGCTTATATTATGCATTCCTTTGTGCGGTTTAACTCTAAAAGTCACTAGAATTATCAGCTGTGGACAGAGTCGTGCACAAGTCGAAGTTTTTATATGGGATTATTTTTACAGTTGCAAATATTTGTGTACAGAGTTGATATTTTATTGGTTTTGACTGTTTTTACTACATTGTTTTTGTAGTGTTTAGTCGTGTCGTTTTAATTAGTCCTTAGTGTGCGATAGACCAAAAAGTTGTGTTCCCCATAAGGATTCTGTCATTTGCTGGGAGCATGTTAAAAAAGACGATTTTTATATGTTTTCCAGAAAAGTTGCAAAACATGTGATTATGAGATCCTGATCAAAAAGGAAAAAGGCGATTAATAAAAGAAGGTAAGGTGAAAAATATGATATACCTAAATGCTGCTATTACTAACAAATATTTTTTATTGTAGCAGTCCCATTAAGTTTGCATTATTACAGCTCGGATAACACAGACACGGTTTTTAAGTCCACCAGTGACTCTTCACAACTCTGGATGTAGTTACACAGTTATTAGTAAGTAAATTGAAATTTTGTTTTGTATATTTATTAAGTTTGCGGTTAGTTACATTCTTTAATTGTATTTAAATTTTTTTGGATACTTATCTACCAATTACTTGGTATATTATATTGAAAAACACATGTTTTGAAATATAATTTATATTTTTTAGATTTGCCTTTTACAAGTTAAAACTTAACTGATGTTAACCTACCTTGCACTGAAGAAGTTTTGTTTAGATTTGTAGTATGAATGGACTGGAGGAACTTGTAAGGTTAAACTTGCGAGTACCAAATAAGAACATGAGATATAATTCTTTGTTTTATCTTGGAAGGGCTGCCAACAGCTAAGAAATAAGAAGATCGCCTATTTACACAATCGCAGCCACTATAACCAACTTTCTGACAAACTGGATATATTTGCAATGAGTGCCCACAGTAATCTAAAGGATTAGGACTTTATTGTTTAATAATTTACTGACTAATAATTAGAGCTAAGTTGAATTTGATTTATTGTTTGGTATTGTTTGTCATTTGTTTACTTAATGATTGTTATTATATATATATATATATATATATATATATATATATATATATATATATATATATATATATATATATATATATATATTGGTAAATGTCTTATAAATGGATGCCGGTTAGAAGTTATGCTAAATAAATAAAAGAACGATGCTTCGTCTTAAATTTAAAAAAAAAACATGCGCAGGTAAATTTAAACAAAATGGTCTTCTAACTGTCGCTGTAGTTTAGAATAGGAATGTATATTGTTTTTCTGTAAAAACAGATCATTATTTAGGGGTAGCGAGTCTCAAGCTTTTTACATTACAAGAACATTAAACAATACCTTTCTGAGACACATATTGACAATGTACGAAAATGGGGCATACTTCAATTGCATTCGATTTTATAATAGTTTACCCATTCGCATAAAATAAATGGCCACTGTAAAAAAATTTAAAAAATGCGTTTAAGGTGTTTGTTTTTTATTTTGTTTTATGACATTTCATTTTATGTATGTTTATATTTAATTTTGAAATAAAGATTTGTTTATCATTATTATTTTTAATATAGAAATAAATTAATAAGTAGGTTGATTTGAAGGGGAAACAACAAAAAACTAAATACTAAAACTATAAATGAAATTTTTGTGTTTGTATTAAGTAGCATTTTAATGTTTGAATGATTTTTATGTTTTAAAATATGAAATATAGTACACCACAAAATATTGTTAAATAATACCACTAAGTACTATGTTTTTTTCTTCCATATCATTTCAAATTGTAAAAATTTCAGTTGTATTTTATATAATTGTTGCAATTGTTAATGTATTGTAGTGTTGTAGTTGTGAAACAAATAAAGTTTAGTTTTGTAGCAATAAACCTGTATTCACATTTTTTTACGTAAAATAATTCATTTTATTGCCAAAGTGGAAAATCTTGCTATTATTCTGCAATATCAAGATGCTGTATGGTCCGTAAGTAAATAAATAACTAATTTTTAAAAGTAACATAATTATTTTTTTAATAAGATAAATTAAGGGTTAATAGACAAGTTTAAATATTTATGAAGTAATACAAAAACACCGTCATAAATTCCTAAAAAGAAAAGTTATTATTCTATGGCTTCCAGTATCTGATCTGGAGTTGGATATTTTATAATCTTACAAAGATCTTCCAGATACCTTGTAAAAGCCCATTTCTGATCCTGCATTTACAGAAAAGCTTACTTCCTTTGCCAACCGACGGGCTGAAGGGAATCTGTCTTTCTTTTATGGGTATTTCCACGGCTTCTGCTTAGAGGAGTTGGCCAGTATAATTCCTCCTCTGGCAGCTCCGCACAGAGCAACACGTAGTGCAACTTTTATGCATCTTTTTTCAGCTAGAGAGGCCCCGAACTTCCCGCTTTCTTCGTTCCCTCATGCCTAGAGTGTCAAGACTATGGAACCTGCTACCTGCAGAATTTAAGTATCTTGTAAATAAACTCCATCTTACCACACTTTAGACACCCACGGTGCGTTAATACTAGGCCTCAGCTTTCGCGGACTGTTCTAAGATAAAAAAATAATTAAAAAACCACAAACTTTTTTACTTGCTCATAAAATTTTATAAACGTCGTAATATAGATGGGTATTATTAAAGAAAAAAAAGGTGTTAATAATTCAATATCGTGTGTTTAAAAAAAGAATAAGTAGGTACTCATAATTATGATAAATTAGCAATCGTCAGTATTTTCTACAACATTTTATTTTCTTTCTCATTTTTAAAATATTTAATGTAGTAGGTACCATTGAAAAGGTACGCCATCGTCGTGATGTCGCTTTAATTTTTAATTTCAATAATTGAATTACATTTATATTTATAAAATATAAATTTTGTTCGTCGGAATAAAAGCAGTTTTTCGTTTTCACCTCAGTTTTACGCCACTGTCCGGCATAAAATCCAACATGGCCGAAATGGGCCCTTCTTGACGTCACAGAAGAGTTTTTCAATATGGCGGATGTCATAACCCCCTTAAGATTAATAAACACTTTTTAATCGGTGAATATTTATTTTCCAAAAAAAATCAGAGGTTCCAAGTAAAATTGTACAGCAAATCCAATGCGTTGTTCTTTATATGCATTTGTTAAAAACGGTTTTAAGGCTGCCGGGTGGCAGCGCAATTCGGATATTTGCCTTATTCTTTGCCGTGCCGTTCTAACCGATGGTGGGAAATTGCTTTCCGTTTTTGCTGTAACTACAGATTTGAATGGTTGGTTTCTCAAAACATTAACCAAATTATTGTCTTGTTCTTGATTCGATAGTTTGGGGCGACCACTTCCAGCTCTTCTCTCAAAGGAGTCTGTTTCCTGCCATTTTTTTAACAAAATGAATGGTACTTTTTGGGATGTTAAGCTCTTTCGCCACATCCCTTTCTGGCCAACCTCTCTGCTCAATAAAATGCATAATTAATACTTTTTGATCCAAAATTAACTTTGGCATTTAAAAAAATATATTTTAGACACTGACAACGAACACCTTTTTCTTTATTAGGTCTTTCAACAGGTATTTATATTCACTAGAAGTTGGCATAAGCCTATTTTACGAAAAGGAAAAAGAATTGCCCAAGATTTAATGGCCGTTACTGTAAATGTAATTTATTTTAATAAAATTTTAATTTCAAGGATCGGAAATCCAAAATTATTTTTTGGTAATATAATTTTTGAGTTAAAAAGGGTTTCCAAGTGAACTGAAACAAAAAATTTTCATTTTGAAAGATTACAACAGAATTGGGAAAAATACATTTAACTAAATCAAGTTATATATTAAAAAATCTGAAATTTACAATAATTTATTGTCTATTTTAAGAAAAAAAGATCTTAAATAAATCCATTTTTCTGTACCTTGTAAGAAGATATGTGATGTATAACTGGTTGCCTGATTTATAATTAAGCTTCAAGATAAAAAAAACTGGATTTATTTGAGGTGTTTTTTTACTAAAATAAGCAATAAACTTTTGTAAATTTTAGTGTATTCGTTTAATATTAAGTGCCCAATCTGTGTATGTTCAATTTTGGTGGTAATTAGTTTTAAGAAGGGGAATTTTGGAAAAAAAGTTCATTTTAAGGTTAGTCCACTTAGGGCCTTTTTTAACAAAAAAACCCAAAAGGGTTCCGGAAAAAAATAATTTTAGATTCGTGATCAGCCCCCAAAAACCCCCGATGAAAAAAAATTTATGAAAATCGGCGTGGTGTCCGTAAAGTAAAATTTTACCTTTATTTTAATATATAAGGTTGTTAATTTCTAAAGATCGTGGAAATTCCAAAATTATTTTACTTATAATATAATTTTTGGTTTCGGTGAATTTTTACTCCATTGCTAAATAGCAATATTTTAATATAATTTTTGTTTTCACATATTTGTTACACCATAATAAAACACATAGGGTCTAAAAAAAGAAATTTTTTACCCACATTATCACAAAATAAAATAATTTTTTTCCCGTATAAAAAAAACGATTTTAAAATGGCGGACTAAATGAAAAAAAGTGAAAAAAGAATACACAAAAAAAACATTTTTGTTGACGGTTGCGTCCTTCAATAAGTAATGTTCCAAAAGTTTTTTTAAAATTTTTTTTAAGGTTGTTTTTTTCCCATTTACCAGAAATAATTTTTTTTTAGAAAAAAACAAATCAGAATCAATCAACAAAACATTAAACCTTTCCCAGTTTTTGGGTTTGTTTTTTTATTGTCGTTGGGGGGTTTTCCCCATTAAATTGAAAAAATTTTTTTTCAAAAAACCCCGAACAATTTTTTTTTGATTCGACAACGTCGCAAATTCGGCCTTTTTTCTTAACCTAAAAACATAGTTTTTTTTCGTTTTTTTTTCATTTTTCTCTGAAAAAAAAGCATTTTTTCGTTTTTTTTTTTTGAATTCTATTTTAAAAAAAATGGGGTTTTTTTTCCCTTTAAAATTTTTTTTTTTCAAATCGAATGGAGCAAACCCCCCCCGGACCCTATAATTTTTTTAGACCGATTCCGAAAAATTTTTTCCAGTCTGGCACCCTGGATAAAAAATCTTTCAGTTTTGAGATTCACACAGGACAGTCATGGGTAAGGGTTAAAAATCGTACATTTTAACCTGCCAAATCAGAGTTTATTAATATTAATAAACTCTGTGCCAAATTAAGATCGATTATTATATTTTATTGACACATTTAAATCTAATTTACTAATGCCTCTATTAAAAATAATATCTTATACAGAAAAAAAATTGAGGAAACAATCAACAGACACTATCAAAAATTAATTTATAATTTTTAGCCAGCTTAATTGTTTTGCATCAATTAAATTAACCAAGACATTTCAGTTATTTGGAATTTTCCAACAGCAAACTTTTTAGCCAGTTTTTAGCGATAACATCATTTTTTTCCTTCAGTGACAAACTATTTCGTTTTGGGAACATGATTAAACACTTTTCGATTCCGAACACGATAACTTGATTCTTATCGATTTAAGACACAACTAAAAATATAATGTAAAGATAATCCCCCAAGCCACTAATGCTATTTGAACCTGGCCATAAATATTATTGTTTGGTATTTTCACCTTTAAAATTTGCAGAATATAATAATAGATTACAAATTAGCCCAAAGAATTTCCGGCCAATATAAAAAGGCTGATTTACCTGAAATAGGTTATAAAAATTTAGATTTGTCTGGCCGTGGCTGTTTTAGAAGGGTGTCCATTATCTAAGGGTTTTTAGATAATGGATTAGATTTTTGTTAGCTTGAAAGTGGCCGATAACACAGGTCCCCGATATAAAAGGGTGTCCGTTTAAAAGGTTATATAATTAAAAAAAGATCTTATAAAAATACATAGTTTATGTCCTATAAAATAGCGTGTATCTTTTATAATTTTTGAGATATTGACGTTTAAAAAAACGTTAATATTTGAAATTACGCCTTTTCTCAATTTTTTTCTTTAGATTCGTGTTCAGCAAAAAAATTAATACTCCAGAAAATCTTAGTCCGACACCCAGCACACACAACTTTTTTTTGGACCTATGTAATATAAAGAACTATTACTTTCCGAGAAAATGGTCGATGACAAGTTGTTTTTTTTATTTTACATTCAGATTGATCCTAAAATACGTTATTTAACTTTTATTTCAGTTAAAGCATAATACAACATTTGTTTGTTTGCTTAAGCCAAAAATATTTAAATATTTTAAGAATATCAAAATTTTTATAATTTTTAAAAAGCAAAGGGCTACAAAGATTTTTTATGTTTATGTTTCGGAATTTTTTTTCAATGTAATCGTTATAAGTTGTAAGTTAAAAAACGAAGTTAAATTTTCGATTTCTGGGTTGGGCGTTCTGCCATTAAATTATGATGTGACTATTAATTAGGATCAAGTTATTCAAATAACATATACATATATTTTTTTTAAAGAACCCTGCACAAATCTTATGGAAATTGGGTCCCTGTCAAATTAGCTAAAAATTCAGTATAGTATCCCTTTAGGAAAAGGGATTCTGAACAATAATCTGTATGGGCACAAAGCCCAAAAATGGATAGTTTTTGTGTTATCGCGCTTAGAAGGTGTAAAAATCGTACTAAAAAAATAGTATTATTTTCCTATATTAATTATATACAGACAGGTCCACTGTAGTAGAAACATAGAAAACACTTAGGCGAATTGACTTACATTCGCCTGACTCGAGCTAGCGAAACAAAACTCGCAAAAACGATGCGATAAATGTGAAATGTTTTTGAAGATTTAATATTGAATTTAAATATTATTTGCTTTCTTGCAACCATTGCAAATACGTAGTAAGATCTCTTGGAAACTCGTTTCTTCACTAAAAATAAATAATAATGGACGTTTACGAACTTCGTGAAAAGGTTCAAATTATAAGATGGTATTTCCAAGGAAAATCATATCGACAAATTCATGAATCTTTTCCCGAAGCATTTGAAACAGACTCATACCAATTTTGAGACCCACGGGTGTATGTCTCCCCAAAAACATAAAAAACAGGAACTCGTAAATGAAGAACGGGAATTAAAAGAGGCATTAATTTGGTTAGTAGAAACATAGAAAACACTTAGGCGAATTGACTTACATTGCCTGACTCGAGCTACGAACAAAACTCGCAAAAACGATGCGATAAATGTGAAATTTTTTGAAGATTTAATTTAATTTAAATATTATCGTTTTTCTGCAGCCTGCAAAACGTATAAGATCTCTGAAACTCGTTTTTCACTAAAAAAATAATAATGGACGTTTGGACGTATGGAGTTTTGCGAATTAATAATGGAAAGGGCAAATACAGATAAAAACTTTCTTAGATCGATTGTTTTCACCGATGAATCGACCTTTCCATTATTAAATTGACATAATCCAACTCAAGTTCGATATTGGTCTCGTGAAAACCTACACAGGTATTTTAAGGTTCGAACCCAGTATCCTCAAAAATTGAATGTTTGGGCTGGTATGGTGGGAGAACACCTTATTGGACCATTTTTTATTGAAGGCAATTTAACTGCAGCAATTTATTTGGATCTGTTACAACAAATTGTACCGGCAATTCGCCAATTATTAGGAGTAAGATTTGGTAATATCTGGTTTCAGCAAGATGGTTGTCCCGCTCACAATGGACGTATTGTTCAAGGATATTTGAACAATACGTTTCATAACCGTTTGATTAGTGGACGTGGAACCATCTAGTGGCCCGCGAGATCACGAGACCTTCCTCCTAATGATTTCTTTTTGTGGGGTTATTTAAAAAATAAGTTTTATGGTCATGATAGGGCTAATAATTTATAAGAACTTCGAATAAAAATCGAAGAAGCTTTTTAAACTATCAGCCCTAATATGCTAACAAACGTTAGACGGAGTTTTTACGATCGTTTGGGATATTGCCTTGCGCAAGAAGGAGGTTTGTTTGAATATTTATTATAATTTCATTTTAGAGTATTTTTTATGTTTATAATTACTTATCTTTTCATTGCCTACTATTTTAATTTTAGAAATGAGTTTTGGGTTTAGAGAACTTACTTTTTATTTTGCTTTGGCAATAAATGAACTGATAAATAAAGCTGGTGGTATTTAATTCCCTATTTATAAATAACGGTATTAAGTATCAACTGTTTTCTCAACAGATTAGATCGCATAAATTTATTTTTCGTAATTTTCAAGCGCGCCTTAAACCACACAACACACTCGTCCGAAAGCATATTACAAACTGATATCTCGCAAAATCATGCATGCGGATATTTATCGATCGAAGCGGACAGTAGTAAATTCTTCAGTTCCCTGCCTATCTTTCTACTGCACTGGACCTGTCTGTATAGAATTGTGTCAATTTCATTCCCTTACTCATACTTATACATACTTGTAAAAAAGCAGATTCACACTTATTTTTTTTATTACGTAACTTTTTCACACTATAAAAAAACATTTAAAAAATTCTCGCAAGCGAATTGCATTTTTGGGGCTATATAACTTAGTTTATGTTGCAATTATAAGAATTTTTTGAATGTTTATTTAAATTACTTTTGCTGGTATTAATTCTTTTTTTTTTCTTAAAATTCATGGAAGTGTTTTTAAAAATATACAGTATTATTTGCCGATGGCAATTTAGGCATCTCGTAAAGATAAAATAAAAGAAAAAGGTTAGTATTTTTTTAGTACGATTTTTACACATTATAAGCACGATAACACAAAAACTATCCATTTTTGGGCTTTGTGCCCATAAAGACTATTACTCAGAATCCCTTTAGAAATACTAAGTATACAAAATATCAGCTAATTTGACCGGGACTCAATTATTTCATTAGATTTGTGCGGGGTCCTTTAAAAAATAAAAATAAATTTCTCCCATGCTATATTTATTACTTTGCCACCTACCTAGTAAACGATAACATTTATTTAAACTTTAACACTGCTGTGCGAGTTTAAGAAAATCAAGATAGTTAAAAAGAAAAATAAAACTTTTTGAGAAATTAAATATAAAAACAGTTATATTTATGTATTTACTGAAAATAGTAAAGCTATCCTTAATTTTTCAAAGCTACTTCTATATTAATGCAAGTATAAGTTTTTACATTAGCATTATTTGGTTGTATTGGAAAATTTAATAAATGCTCAAACTGTTAAATATAATATATCGGGTGCTCACGAGATTAATTTCATTTATTTATTTTTTTAATCGACATTAACAAAACAATACAAGCTTTTTCCGACTTCCGGTTTCACCCGAAATGACTAAAAAGTTTGATTTTTAAATGGGACACCCTGTATATTTTTTTCGGATTTTACAGACCGTTTTACGTCCGAATGCGTTAGTTAGTTTTGTCTAAATTTTATTTTTAAATTAAATTTAAATTTTTCATCTAGAGTGCCATGATCATCCTAAAATCACTCTACATACTTTACTTACTTTCAGAAAAATACAAGCTCAATTTTATCTCTTTAAACTTTCAGGTCATTTCCGGTAAAACCGGAAATCGGGAAAGCTTGTTATATATGCACAAAAATGTCGATATAATAAAATAACAACCCTACCAAGTTTCGTTAATTTCCATAAAGAAATAAAAGGAAAAATGTCAGCCGGAAAGTAATATCGTGGGCACCCGGTATATGTTCACTTTTAGTTCCTCCTTATCTTACCATGCGTGTCATAATCTATAATATCAGTGAGAAGATCGTAATTGTAACATTTTATTTTTTGATATATATGGATTAAATAAAGTAAAAAGATTTTCAAAAATCGCAGAAAGCAGTGTGATAAGTTTAGTTAATGGTAACTCCCTTGTACACTTATTCTTGACTGAATGGTGAATGAATCAATTTCTAAGAAGAGAGCTGAAATATGTTTTTATAATACATATACAAATATACATGATTATGTATAAATTAACGAATTCAGGACCTAAAAAAAAATAAAAATCGATGGTATAAATACTGAGAAAACAGGAGGTTAAAAAGATTATTTCAAATGGAATATATTTTTATGATTATATTCAACTAAATTAAATAACATTTGGTATAAAAACTGGTTTGTAGATTGATTGATTGTTCCGTTTTTTGGCTTTGATTTCTTCCAGGAAATCGTTTGCCAGCTCTCCCCTTTCCAGACACGCGTTGCGAGCAACGTAAGCTTTCCCAGGCTTCGTCAGTGGAATTCCTGGATTGTCGGGCTCGAAACCCCCGGAAATTCCGAATTTATCACAAAACTTAAACTTTTCTAAAATATTTTATTATCTGTGCAAGGCACAAAAAATGGAAGTCCGACCAGGAAACTGCTACTGGTATCACGCATAACCGCTTTCTGTCAGTACTGCTCCTTCCGGCTGAGCGCGCAACCATCTTCCGCCATTAGGAAAATTCCTCGTGAGTGGGGCTCACAGAAAGAAACAGGTATAGGAATCTTCGTTCACAGCGCTTAGCCCCAGAAGAAGGACTCCATCGTTTGGCTTGAGTTTCTCCTTGATCCTCGATGGCAAAAGCTGTTGATACAGCGCCTTCAGCCGCCTCCCCGGAAAAAACTATGTAGTTTTCTTATCGCGAGCACTTCACTGATCGAAGGTCAAACAGGAACTCAACTGGTTGGTAGAAGATCTTGATTTTCATAAGTAGTCTAGAGATGTCCGTTAACAATTTGTTTTTTAAAGTCAATTTCAAAAAACTTAAGGGTAAAATTCCCGTAGCTAATTTAAACCAAGTTGTTGTACAAATTAGTTTATAGTTATTACATTACATCTGGATTTTGACAGATGTTACAAGTCTTAATTTTACGACTATAGGGGTTTTTTCAAGTTAAAATTTAGGAGAATAGAATAATACGCGTGCAGATAATAATGAATATTTTGTGAATGTATAATGGGGTTTCTACAATTTGGGACAATGTATACCAGTCATTCCCAAAGTGAGCGATAACGCCCCCTTGTGGCCGCTGGAGGCCTAGAGGGGGCGGTAAGGGGCCCAGAAAAAATTGGGAAGCGCTAATGTGATTTAATAAGTGGGCGATGGGTGATTCACTAAAATTAAAATCCTCCTACTACACAACATCCATTTATTAGTTTATATTTATATCCTATTTTATTGTATAAATATAAACTAAAAATATATTAAATATTTATTATTTTTAATGCGTTCACAACGCTATTTATCTCTTAAGATATTTGGTAATAGGTATCACTAAAACACTGAAAAATATTCGTGTCGCAGGTGTCGAGGACTCGAAGACATGTATTAAAAATAGGTATATCTATTGTTGCGGCCAAGTTGTTGTTAATTTTTTACAGTCAATATATACGCCACTGACTAAATATATATACTATATATAGTATTTTTCAAGATATAAGAAAATGACTAGACATGTCGATTATCTCCGACTGCAATAAAAATCCTCGAAAGTGATCTTTTATGACCATGCCAACAGAGGTGAGAATAGTTCAGGTCCGCACTTTACCCTATACGTTTAGATATAACCCGGGGCAAATAGGACATCATGAATACTTACATATTATTCCAGTCCGGTAGAAATACGACCCTGACTTGAAAAATACTATACCAGTAGCAGGCCTTAGTTTAACCGCCATTAATTGTGCCCTTCATTGAATGAAAAGACTACGAGCCCGACATGCACATATTTTACCGACGAAGCCCGGGAAGGCTTACATTGCGACATCACTTCGTGCGACTAGAAAGGGGAGACCTGGCAAATTGTTTCCAAAAAAGACCGAAGCCAAAAATACTAGTAAAAGTAAAGATAAAATACCTCTAAACCATAAATGTAGTTGTTGCCTAATGTGAGGCTCGTGCTGATTGGGCTCTCGGAATGTGTAAGCTTGATGTCTTACATAGCCCGGGCTCAGCGGCCTACGCAGCTTTACATCCTGAGGTATATCGATTTCTGACTCGGGAGTACCTGGCCTAAGGGGAAAACCCCGCTTAGGCTATCTATGGACGCTTCGGATAATGTTTCGAAGAATTTTATTTTTTTAGATACAGATCCCGGTCTAGAGGGCCCGGTACGGGTTTTTAGAACCACGTTCCCCGAATTCCCGTTTGTCCCTGATCGGAATTCTTCCGGCGTGGTGGCCTCAAACCTAAAACTTTTATAATGCTTAGTGGCTAAATCGCTTTCATCATGATACATAAAAATGTCAGAAGTATTAGTCATATTATTAGCAGGGAAAGTCACATTGATGGCCTCTTTTAGAGGCCTCATCCCGCAGGATGAGGGGAAAACTCGCCTTCCACCCGGTGAACCAAGATAGTTATTCACCGCCCCATTAATGTGACTTGAAGAATAATAAGGGCGATTCGTGCCGGATAGGAAATATATTTCATGAGCTAAAGAAGCTTCAGAAGTAGGAGGGCGCATGCTTGAAAAGTTATAATTTTCCATAATGAAAAATTAACAAAAGAAAAATATTAAAATAATTAAAGGATTGGAATTTGGCACTTTAAAAGAAGATTATTGGACAGTCGGTCCTTAAGGGAAAATGGGAAAAGTCCTTGTCAGTTATAGAGCTCTTTACAAAAGATAAATAAAACTTAAAAACTACTATTTACAATTTCCCTATAACTAGATATTTCATTTTCGCCTTAACAAACTAATCTTGCCAATGCCTAAAAATTATAGCACCTAAAGTCCTACTTGTGCTTTAATGTTTTTCACTCACGAAAATTTGGCGGAATTTTCACTAACTGTGTCTTTCCACAATAGTTTTTAAACACTTCACGTCTATTTAGTCCGTGATTTTAAAAAAGATGGATAATTAATTTAGATTAATTAATTTTGATTAATTAAATTAATTTTTCAAAAGTTAATTAATACTTATATGACTAATAACTAATTAAAAACTGAAAGCTCTATTGCTTGCAAAAACAAGTTATACATATAGTTAACTGATTTTTATTCCAGATCAGTTCAAGATATAAAATAAAAATTAAAGTTGCTAATTAAAATGTAATCAGGTCAAAATTATTATTAAAAACCAAAAACGAATATTTCAAATCTTGAATAAAACCAGCTTCTTTCAAACTATTGCAAGTTTGATAATTAATTTAAATTTTAAAAAAATATTTACAGAAAAAGTCCAATCAGGTAAAGTCTTTGAAAATTGCTCTCGGACTTAGCACGGCTTTTAATTGCACAAAACTAAATCAGCTAATTTTACAAAGAAAAAGTCAATTTTGGAAAAAGTACTTTGGTGCCGGTGCGTGCGGGCCGTATCTTGACTGAGAAATCTGGAGCCAATTACTTATCATTGATTAATTAAGAAATTATCATAGGCTTGCGATTTTCTATATAGTTTTTAGAGATCTATTCCAAACTATTCTCCCGGACTGACCAACAATTATGGACCAGCTGGATTTCGTAGGGGCTCGGAAAACTTTAAACGGATTCTTAAGAAGGAAAGCTTTTTACCTAGGAACGATAGAGCACTATCCCAGTTCCTGAGTACGGTTGTAGGCAGATCACGTACTCCGCGGACTTTCCTGTACCTCTTAATGACCGATAAGAAAACGCGTCGCGATAATTATCTTTTTATCTCCAACTTCTTCAGAAAAGGAAATTCCGTCAAATACCAACTGGCTTTTGGAACGGAATGGCCAATTCACATGTACTAATCCCCTTTTTCACCTAGTTAGTGTATCGTCTAGGGTATATTATAGGCAATTAGTAGGCACACCGATCAGCACTGAAGTCTAACTTCGGATGTTAGAGGGCTGAGAGACTCTCTGTATCACTATCTTCTCGAATCTCTTCACGAGTCTCCTGACTTTGACTTTGACCCAAAACGAGGTCATTTTATTCATTTCGGCAATTACTAACTGCGTAAAAAACCTCTCCAGCCATTCACGAGCCTTTGTTTACGCCCTGATTTCTGATTCCCGAAAGGCTTTTTTCTAATCGCAAATTTTGATGTTTTTATTAGTACGCGACCCTTAATTTCCCAATAAGTCGCGAACCCATTAATTTTTAATAGCGTTCTATATCTTAAAATAAGCGTTTAATTAATACCCAAACGATAAAATCAACCCCAAGAAAATCCATTAAGTAATTTAGATTTCCCGGCGGTTTTTCCGCGAAGGAGGGTAGATTTCGGGACTTTTTTCCCGTGTATTATTAAAATAAAAACTTTATTTGAAACCCTAGAATAGTAAACAATATCTCAAAATAAGCCGGTTTCCTAGGGCTAATTTATAGAGAAAACAGAATTAAAATAAATTCATTATTTTTCACAAAATCAGTCAAAACCCACGCGTTTTCATAACTCCAAATTAGACGCGCTGAGAAATTCTCCGTGAACGAATGACTCATGGGCACGCCCTTAGGAGTCATGCAAAACAATAAGGTATCAAATTATAGATTATAATTATTTAATTATTAAGTATAAAAGATAAGTTAATTATTTGAAGTTTTTAGGATTTATATGTTAATTGGTCGTGTTTAGAACAAATCGGGGGTTAGAAAAGTAAAATAGGAACTTGGAAAAACTGGTTTTTGCAACAGTAGTATTTGTGTTTAATGAAATACGAAGGTCGTATATAAATAAAACATTACATAAAACACATAAAAAGTCCCTTTAGAAACTATTTTGTGACGTCAGATATTCCTCACATCTGTTATAACCGTCGATCACAAAAACAAGCCTTAAATATTTTGACAGAATTTAGGTAGGTACATTATACACTATACTACAAACTCAGGAATCTATTAGCACGTGATTGGCGAAAACTGGAAATGTTAAATTTTAATTGGTAGAAAACATTTCTAATGGGTACTTTGATTCCATTGTAGAGACGCCTTTAAATTGGACATTTGACTAACCTCGCTTTTTGATTTTCTAAATATTTGAATATTTAAAAACAATTTAAAAAACTAAATTTTCAAAATTTAAATGTCAATATTGCGAAGACTGCTTTTTAGCAGAAATGTTTCCAAGTTCGTAACAAATGGCACAAATAATGGAAAATCAGGAAAAAAGTCCACATTCACCATCTTGCAACAAGTTTTGCAAGACGAATCAAAATCGAAAAACACAATTGTTAAGGCCTTTGTAATGATATGTTCTAGTTATTTAACATACAAAATAATAAAGGAAAGGTTGACTTTGATACCACAGGTAAATGCTGCTTCAGTTTTCCAAGGCAATCAATTAGCAGGAAGAAGAGCCCAATTTAATTTTATAGCTGATGTAGTTGAAAAATCGGCTCCAGCAGTGGTTTATATTGAAATTAAAGATAGTAGGTAAGAATGTGTCTTTTACAAGATATGGAATATCAAGCGGAACATATATCTGGGTAACAAAACCAACTTTATGTAACCATGTAAAATATAAATGTTCGGTTTTGCAAAATGGTTTCCCTTTACCATTTATTTTATTTCAGATAATAAGATTCGTACTTGATTTGAGGTATATCCTGATAACAACAAGCTGAATGTGGTAGTAAATAAACAAAAAAAAAAATTTTTGGAAGTTGTTTTAATAAATCAACTATAGCAATATAAGGAGTTTTCTTTAATTTTTATGTTACAGGAGAGTAGATTTTTTTACTGGCCGACCCTTAACTATATCCAATGGTTCTGGTTTTATCATCGAATCAAATGGTCTTATTATTACGAACGCACATGTAGTTACAAATAAAGCATCGGCAAAAGTAGAGGTACATTTTAAATTCTTACTTTTTAGCCTTAATATTTTCGTGAACATGACCCTAAAAATACAGGTTTTTAAGCTGAACTTGGCCAGTCAGGTCATAGCAAAACTATTCTTTAAATATTACTTTAAAAAATAATAACATTTAATAGCTTAAATAGCGAACCAATTGGATGTGAGCTTAGTTAGAAATGTGTGTGTTTAAATGTGGCAACAATGCTTATGCCCCATTGGGGTTCACTCTTATTTAAATCCATAGGTCGCTTATAGGTCGGTTTTATTGCTTTTTAATGATTGGTCGCAGATAAGCCTATTTCAAAAAAATCCAGACATTTTTATTAACCTTAAAAAATAGTAATATTATCAAAAGTATGGCAAATAGGTTGTAAAGAAATAACCCAAAAATAAAAGTATGCTTTTTAATTTACCAGTTTTCCTTTAAATAACAAAAAGAGTTTAACTTCATTTAACTTATTAAAAAACATATAAACTGCTCAAAAAAAATTAAAGGAACACGGGATTCATCAGGCCGGAACTGGGCCTAGCGCCCTACTGTGCGCCTGGATAATTTTTTTTTTCAGAAATTGTTTATGCCCTGCCTCGACCTTCCTAAAGTCATTTACCTAAACGCAAACTTTGTGTTTGGGTCTCCATTTGTCTCTTAATCGACCCAATATATCTGTTATGGTAGGTTTAAAGTCGGTGGGTATAAAACCCTTCCACCGCGACCGATTGGTCTATTGTGGCTGTTATGGTAGAAGTCTACTCTTCTACCTTTCACCAAATTAATCCTGGCATACTAAAAGGCTCAGTATTGGTCAATAACTCTCTTTCTTTTAGATTAACGAGCTTTTCTTTTCCACGTCCTCTTTACTTTAATTATTTATTTTCTTGAGCCTGACTCTAAGTCTGATTTGGAAAACAAGCGCAAGTTAATGCAAATATCTCTTTTATGGGACCTTCAAGTAAGTTTGTCTCCCCTTCTAATCTGTACACTTTACATATTTCCAAATCAGGTCCTACTTGTCTTGTTCCCATCTCTGAATAGTGTCTTCTTTTACAACACAGCCCTCGATGGCATCCAAAGAAGAACCGTTCATCATATTACAGACCCCACTGTTACCATAAAACTTTCTTCTCATGCCTATCGACTGATTGTAGGGGACCTGTCTCTCTGTTGTTGGTATTGCCACGGATTTTGATCTGAAGAATTTACCGAAATAATTCTTTCTAACAGAGCAACAAGAAGTTCTACTCTCATGCACTCCCATATCGTTTTTCAGGAGAAGCTTCCCTCATTCTTAGACAGGTTTGAGATGATTAAAATCAGTTGATTATGATTTTAATTAGTATTATTTAAAAAAATTAGGTGTTATATGCTTAAATAGAAATACTAGTTTAGCTGCTTTGTCACTGCCAAGTCTATTTTTTATATTTGAATGTACGAGTCCATAGGTAAAAAACATCCTTTCGATAATAGCAGACACACAAAACAGAAATCACTATAGGGAGCACTTGCTTAATTTCTGAAACATCTTCTTGAGATCTCCACTACTTTCCTGCTGTTAAATTTTTTATTATTTCCTCTGAAAACAGAGTTTTATGAAAAGAGTCCGACTTAGCTTCCAACTTAATTAGTAATAGTAATAACCCTGTGTCTACAAAATATTTGGAAACAATGTGTAGAACATCTCTCTTTTCTGCAGCTAATAATGAAAATTATTTTTTGTTTATTGTAGGATCCAAAATATACAATATGCACTTTTTTGTTCCATTGCATCCAGTGCTATAGAAATTGGTTTTAGCAACTGTAGAAAATCTTCAACCATGCTTTTAATACAGATATCTAAAACTTTTTAAAAAATCACTGGATCAGTGTGATCTGTCCAATTCTTTTTTCTTATCTTGTTCAACTCGCACAACAAAAGAATCAAAATGACCGCTACTTCCACTATTTTCACGTCCACATACACTTCCCTTTTTACAATTATTGCTTCTCTGTTTCTTTCCTAACTAGATAATTTCACTCTGGCTAGTTCCAAGCTGTGACTGCCAATCACCCAGAGCTGTCGATTACTTTTAAAAAGTAATTTAATTACAATTACCAATTACTCTTCTAAGTAATAGTAAATTACGATTATCAATTACTAGCATGTTTGTTAAAAGTAATTCAATTATCAATAAAAACTAAAAGTAATTGAATATTTAAGCAATTATTTTACTTAAATTGCCACATGTATTAATCAGGATACACTAAGCAAATAAAATATTTATACTAATATGCATTATACGCGCACGTCATACTATTCAAACTGCTTCTCCGGCAAGTTCAACAAATGACTCTAAAATAAAAATGTCTTTTTATCAACAACAGATTTTTCCACAAAAAAGTATAAAAACGGTGGCGGTAAGCATCAATCAAAAATACTAAATCGGCGCGGATGCGGCGTTCGCCGAATTCAAAGCGGCCCGCCTGTTTCAAGATGCTCTTTCTGGCTGGCCAAAATTCCGGCAGTTTTTCCATAAGAAAAAGTAATTGATTTTTTTCGTAATAATTTAATTATTTATTAGTTAATTGAATTAATTCCAAGTAATTCAATTACTTTATAAGCAATCAAATTACTTTCTAAGTAATTGAATTACTTGGGATTCGTGAAAATCAATTACAATAACATTATTCTAATAATTGATAATCCAAATACAATTACCTATTCCGGAAAGTAATTGAATTAAAGTAAACCAATTACTGAAAAGTAATTCAATACGATTTTTTAATTATTCTAATTCAATTACCGACAGTTTTGCAATCACCATGAAGAGTTTCAAGACCACTGCTGATATCACTAATTTCCCTTTTGCAGTTTTCCCAATGAATTTTTAGACTGTCCACTAGACCTTGCAATACTTTACCACACTTTTTACATACTGCTCTACAACCTAGTTTGCCCACCACTTTCTTTTTTATAAAATGCTGCCAAATATTAAATTCCTGTCTCCCCCGGCTTGTCATAAGTCCAAATGTTTTGATAGATTTACCCCTAAAGCAAAAATATTACTGATAACTAAAATAAATGCGTATCGTTTATATAGCCGGGCGTTTTCTGCCAGTTATTACAAGTTTCGACAAAGCGGAAAACTTGCAATACTGCACGGACAAACTTTTCACGTTAATACAAGTTTCCACAAAGGCGCAAACTTGCGAAAACTACGCAAACGAAATTTGCATGTTAAAACTTCTCTAGTTTTGCTTCGTATCTGTACTTTTACTGCCTAAAAATATTTGTTGTCTTAACAGAACAAAATATAATATTTAAAAATAATAATATTTGTAAAAGCTGGTAATTTTTTTTAAAATCAAAATAATCATGATTTTTATCAACCCTGTTTTTAGAGTGTTTCCAGGATCAGTTTTAAAAAGTACTAAAATAACGATTGAGGAACTGAACTTAATTTTTTTTGTAATATTTTTACAAATTTTTTAGGTGAGGCTTATGGACGGCCAGACTTTTAGCGGAACCGTAGAAGATATAGACCTAAAAAGTGATTTAGCAACAGTAAGAATTAAAGCCGCAAATTTGCCAGTTATGAAATTGGGTAATTCTGCAGATCTAAAACCGGGAGAATTTGTTGTAGCTATTGGTAGCCCATTAGCTTTAAGCAACACTGTTACATCAGGTATTCCTGAAAAATCAGTAAGAATGTCTCTTCATTTGGTGTCTGTTGTGAATATTAGTTATAGAGATTATTATATTTTTTTTTATTCGCAAATGACTACTGTACAAAAAAGGGATCAACCAATCAAAAATGGCAGTAATTCAAAAATCGTTACCCCAAGCAAGTTTTATACAGTTTATGTTAGTATTACTTAGTTCCATATACCAATGACGAATGCTGGCTATTCTTAAGTTCGAAAAAATGTTCCATTTAAGGGTGGTTTCATGTTGATCTCAGAAATAACATACTTAAATTTGAAGAAAATTTACCAAAAACTAATGTTGATGAGGGTTACAGCACTTTAAGGTCAAAATTACATTTTGCAGCTTGGGCTTCGTGCTAAAATCTTCGACGCTTGATTTATCGTAAGGATTCTGTTGCATTGGTATCGTAGTTATCATTTGTAAGTATAAAAACTAAAGAGGATCAGGATTCGTGATCCGATAAATAGGAATCGATTCCCTGAATTCAATTCCCTTTTTCTTTAAAAAAGGAATTGTGATTCGTATTGGTGATGGTGATTCGATTCCTTTACAAGGATCCGGATCCGTAAATCGATTCCTTTTTTGAAGGACCCTCCCAGCTCTGTAATTGAAATTGAGTTAGTATCTAAGTGGTGTACTTTCATTAAGCAAAATAGGGTAATAATAAAAAAATTAGAATCCATCTATAAAAGGGGCAAATAATAAAAACTTAATAAAAACAGAGGCTATAAGAAATATATAAACATGTAAATTGACTGTGTTTTTTTAGTGGAAAAGTGTATGTAACAGAATCGAAGCAAGAAATCAAGATTATCAGACCATCTCAGAAGCAAAAGACCTTTTTAACAATCGGATAAAAGATAAAGTTTTCTCTTGCTCGAATGGCAGTAAATCTTTCTGGTCCTTTGCCAAAAACATTAGTCAAAACTTCTGCAACAAATTCTTTCCACCCCTAATCTCTAAAGATGGAATTGTTTCCACACCTAAAGGAAAAGCCGAATTATTTGCCAAACAATTATCTGCCAATTCTACGCATGATCCTCCTATTAATCTTTCTCTTCCAGCAGTTGCCCCTGTTTCTCATAAAATGCCCGATATCATTTTTAAAGTCAAACAAATCAAGCGTATTCTTTCTTTTCTTAATACTAAAAAATCATCTGGGCTGGATGGCATACCAGCAATCGTCTTAAAAAAATGTGCTCCCGAGCTTGCACCCATTCTAACTCGCCTCTTTCGAATCCTCTTACGACACGGGCATTTCCCGGAGAGTTGGAAAGCTGCACGTGTGCAACCTGTCCCCAAAAAAAGATAAAAAATTCTCCCTTGTATCTATAGACCTATATCCCTTCTTTCTGTTGTCTGCAAAGTAATGGAAAAATTCATTAATTCCCAAATCTTAAAGTATCTGGAAAAACACGAAATCTTACATGATAGACAGTATGGATTCCGTCACAGAAGATCCACAGCTGATCTTCTTTTCTTTGTCTCACCCAACAACTGGAACAAATCCCTTGAGTTTCTTGGTGAATCCCAGATCGTTGCTCTAGACATATCCAAAGCTTTCGATCAGGTATGGCATGACGGGCTTCTTAACAAAATTCCTTTTTACGATCTTCCGAGCTTTGCTCTTCTCTCCAGTTTTCTTTCTAATCGACGTATATCAGTTATTGTGGATGGTTATTCTTCCAGCTTCTATCAAATTAATGCTGGGGTGCCCCAGGGCTCAGTGCTGGCACTCACGCTGCTTCTTCAACACATTAACGATCTTCTCTCTTCCACAATCAATTCCATTCATAGTTTGGCTGACGATAGTACCCTCCACTCTAGTATTCAATTTCTTAAGCCACCATGTAATTCTGATTTGGAAAACAAGCGCAGGTCAATGCAGATATCTCTTTCACAAGACCTCGCAGAACTTATCTTGGATTGGGGCGCCAAAAATCTTGTTCAATTTAATGCCTCGAAAACACAGTCATGTTTGCTGTCGCGAAAAAAGTCTGCTAATACTCATCCGTTACATATAAGCGGCCAAGTTCTGCGGATCAAAGAGCCGTTTAATCTTGTCGGCGTTAATTTTGAGAATAACCTTAACTGGCACAAGCACATTACATCTATAGCCTCGGCAGCTTCTAAAAAGCTTGGATTCCTCTTTCGAGCCAGAAAGTATTTCTCTTCTTCCAATCTGTATACTCTGTATGTATTCCAAATCAGACCACCCTTAGAATATTGTTCTTATGTCTGGGGAATGGCGTCCCCTACAACACTTAGCATTCTGGACTCCATTCAAAGAAGAGTCGTTCGTCTTAGTAATGATCCCACGCTCACAGAAAGGCTTCCTCTTCTTGCCATCGTCGAGCTGTCGCTCTTCTATAGGTATTTTCACGGCTTTTGCTCAGAGGAGTTGGCCAGTATAATTCCTTCTCTGGTAGCTCCCAGCAGAGCAACACGTAGTTTTTATATAATGAGACCGCTTCAGTCCTAGTCCCAGAGTATAGCAACTAAGTGTGCTCGGCCCTATTGACCCCTATCTTCTAAATTTGTGTCATGGCACTTAAAAAAACGTCCAGAAACCAGAATTAATCAGAATTACCACAATGCATCGTGGCATACTTTTTTGCTCCATGAGCGTTTTTGTTTTTTGAGCAAACATAACGAGAAACTAGACTATACTTGGTTCACTGTAAAGTTTTGTTGTTTTGACGTGTCTTATGACAAGCCGATTTAGCCAACTCCTAAATACTCGACCTCGTAAATTAAAACAAAACGAGCACACATCTGATATTCACATTATTTAACCTCAAATACTCGCATCTTCCTCTAATCTTTTGACCGTTTCATATATCGTTCCTTTACTGGGTGAATAGTTACGTCGATTAGTTTAGCTGTTGTGGCAAACAGGCCCGTATTTTTAAATTACATTATTTTTAAGTGTTGGGTCGTTCGCACGTGTCGACATTGAATTCTAAAATATATTATTTTTAATGCTTTAGGGATAGTTTTTGAGGTATTGTAAAAGTAGTGTGTGTATTGGACTTTGTTTTATATTATTTTTGGACTTTCTATTTTTGTAAAGTGTTTATTTATTAAAAAGTAAGTAATAGTGTAGGTATAAATAACTATAATTTTATTTGCTTTTATTTTCAAATTTTTTAGAATAATTAATGATTATGGATCACGATTACTGTATTCCCAGTACATCCAAAAGAAGCAGGGAAAGAGATTTGGTAACATAAATAAATTATATATGTATTTTAAATATTTAACCTAACTACTTTAGCAGGGTTAAAAACCAAGGTCGACCAAGGTTTTTGGTTGATTGGTTGATATTAAAACAAAATTAACCACTTTGGCCAATATAGGTATTTTAAAAACTCCTTATTTTTGACCGTAACAACTTTTTTTGTAAGACACGTACAATGTAGCCATAATTTTTTGCAGAACTGTCTCTCTTCTCAAATACATGGGAATAAAGTAGCTCAAGAGATGGTGAGAAATGTTTACAAATACTTTGTAGAAGAACATCGCGTATTGAGCCCTCTTCAGGTATGTTTATAATAATTTATTAGTTGATCCTTTATATACAGGGTGGTCAACAGAGTTTACAACAAAACTTTTTTATTTCTCATATCTCAGAAAATGTTATACTTGATAAGAGTTTCCGCATAAAGCAAAACCGGGTATAATGTTAATTACGTTTTAGACTCGCCTACAGGGTGCTCAGAAAATACAAAAAATTACTTTGGAAAAACTAAAATATTAGGATGTTTAGGCCGGGTTTATCCAATTTATTGTTTATTCTTAATTATTTATTCCTTATTCATAATTTTAAGGCCGTGATTGGTTACTTCAAAATTTAGAGCAATTTAATTGGATTTAAGCTTTGAATTAGAAATAAAGAAATATTAATTAAAAAAAAACTCTGATCTTTATCAACATTGTTTTTAGGAAACAGCTAAAGCTTTGGAGTTTCAGTTCCTTCAGTAAGGAAATATAGGAATGGCCCCACCGAAAATTCTTTATCAGTGTCGAAGCAAAACACGGGAGATTACCATGGAGATATGAATGCGGAAAACTTTGAAAAATGGTTGAAAAACGCTCTTCTTCCCAGCTTGGATGAACCGTCAATTATTCTCCTTGATAACGCTAGTTACCATAGTCGTCAAAGGAGAAATCGCCCACCAAAAGTTGGAGAAAAGGAGAAATTCAGAATTGGCTGGAAGCAAAGAACATTCCTTTTTCTCCCTTGGATACTTTGGATAGATGTGGAAGATAATAAGCCAGATACCAAAACCTAGTAAATCGTATGTGGTTGATAATTTAATAAGAGAAGCTGGACATGAAGTTATTCGTCTACCTCCATACCATTGTCAGTTCAATGCTATTGAAATTGTATGGAGCGAGGCTAAACGCGTTTATGATTGTCGATTAATGAATCAAAGATGTTTTGGAGTGTTGGAAAATATCTTTGGAGCATGTTTCCTCAGAGCACTGGTCCAACTATGTTCGACATACAGATAAAATTATAAAAGAGGCGTGGGAAAAAGAAAAATATATAATGTCAGTTCAAGAACCCATCATCATTCATGTTTCTGACAGCGATCACAGCATGTCATCTGACGAAAATAATTTAAATATAAAATTAACCATGCAATAAAGCGTTCTTTACTCATACACTTGCAGGAAAATGCATACTAAAAAAAGTGACTACAGCGATAGGTGTTTATTCACTTATTCATTTGCAGAAAAAATGCATGCACTTAAAAAAAGTAACTACAAAAATAGATGTATTTCACTCACTACACTACTTTTTAAATAAAAAAAAAAGGTATTTACATCTTGTCACGACCCCGAATTTGTTTAAAATTTAAAGTACTAATTATTATTTAAAAGGGGGGTATATTTTTTAAACTAGTAGACATTCTTGCCAATATGGTGAAGGTATCATAAAATTTTGTAAGTGGTATTTTTTTAAAACAGTAACAATATATTTTATTAATAAAAATAACTACTAATTTCTCCTTATTTATGTTTAATTACAGAACGCAAAAAGTACTAAAAGATAACCTTTAGTTTCTAGAAATATATAAATTTTCCATTAGGTAACTTCTTAAAAGTTTATATGCTTAAAAGGATTTCGCATCCAAATAAAAGCTAAAACCAGGTCGTACTATCTTAAGTAAATTAATAATGAGTACCGGTAACTTGTAAAATATAATAACCCTAAAAATTAAACAAATCTTAATTAATTAAACATTTTTACAAGAACATGCTAGGATCTAAAGGCTAAGTATGTATTTACCTGCTTATATATTTATATAGTTTATAGCGCTTCATAATAAATAGTTGAATCATAAATAAAAAATGTTTTTATATATCCTTTTTTAACACGTTTAGGTATATTATATTTTTTTACTAAATACAATACCAATAATATGTTGTCACGTTATCATGTGTTGGAGTATCGTCTCCGTGAGTTTAAAACTCTTTTTAGTTTTAAAATTTTAATAAAAAATCAAAAACCCGTTTTTTTTTTTGTATTTATAATGCTAACAGTAAATATGTTTTAGCAATTTTGTTCTTAAATTTTTAAAATCATTTTATGAAAAAAATATTCAAAAGTACGTCCCTGGCCCAATCTTGAGTTGGCTATAATAAAAGTAACTAGAAAATGACATGTCTTGTCGGCCATGACTAAAACTTTAGATTGTCAGACTATAGTTTATATTGTTGACAAACATTTTTAATGTAAATAAAAGCGTCTTCTTTGTTATATGTCTTTGATTTTTCTGTCTAGTAGCAGACATTGAAAACTATTAATTTTTAAACACGCCATAAACCATTAGTAGAAATGACTCGAAAGTCTCTACATCTTGACTGGGTATTTTTATTTTGTTCTGATAAACTATACTTAGGGTTTCAGTATGTTTTTTTGGATTACTCGCCTTACAATTTTTTTAGAAAATGGGACCACTTCGGTCCAGGTCCTGGGTAGTGATATAACGAATATTCGCATTCGCGGATATTCGCATATTTTTGCATATTCGCATTCGCAAAATTTCCGCGAATGTTTTGCGAATATGAATATCAGAAAAAAAAACATTTGAAGATAATAGTAGGGTAATTAAATCAGAATCCATTTATTCCTTATTTTTTTATTACAAGAAAAAGTAACTTAACCTCGTAATCACATTATCAGTCTTCACTTTATCATTTGGTATTGTTTATTTACTTTACTTTCGGCAATAAAGCTTAACAATTAAATTTTCATTAGACAAAAGATTTATAATGCAATGTAAACAAACAAAAACATTTTTTTATGAAATTTGAACAAAAACTGAATATTCGCATCCGCGAATATCAATAGCAGATATTTGCATTCGCATTTGCGAATGTTTAAAAAATGACGTTACATCACTAGTCCTGGGGTATAATGAACTTAGCCTGCTCAGCCCTATTAACCCTATGAACTTGCAGATCGCCTGCAACAAAAAAAAAGAAAAACGCCCCAAAAAAAAATAAGAACACTAATCTACGTTTCGGTGGAAAGACGGCCACCGTTGTCAAGATGAAAAATTAAAAAAGAAATTTAAAGTAAATTTTAAGAAATGTTGGATTAAAAAGTTAGGAAATTCTGAAAGCTTTATACTATTTATAACGTTTTTCCATAAATGACATATTTGTTTGTTTGACTGGTATATTTATAATTTTTAAAAAGAGAAAAAAGGTGATGTGGTGTGTTAATTAATTTTTAGTTAACCTGAAATTACTTCAGCATCAAGCATAGGTAACCATGTATTATTTAAATTAATAGATTATTGATGCTACACATTTATCTATATTTAATAATATGTTGCAGGAACACTCTGACAATATGAAAGCTATTTTACTATAGCCATAGGTATGCTAATATCCCTTTCTTATTTTTAATAAAATATAAAAAAATCTATTTTAATCAGTAAAATTCCCAAATAATCGTGGCAACACCTCTGAAGTGTAAATATATTTTTTTACCAATCTAAAAATAGCTAAACGAACAAACCTAGTTGCAGTTTGGCGCTACGAGGGCCGACAGTACACTGCACGACTCGGTGGTGACGTAGCGCGCCGCCACATCCAATCAGTACTCAAGATTCTTGGCGTCCTCCGGCGACCGAAAAACAAAAGCGTGAAAGTTATAGCCGTCATCTCCTCTCGGCGCAAAGGAAATATACCAATGAAATGGGTCGGATCGTAAACCTGGGGGTCGGCAGAGCGACTAGAACAGTACGACAATGTCTGAGGTTGTATTAACCCGCTGTCCGAAGCGTTTCTTTTCTTTTGATATGAACACGTAAAATTCTCTTTCATTTTGTGCAGATGCCAAAATGTTTCTTAAGTTTTTGATAGAAATATAGTAGTTTTTCTTTGGTAATTACATA
Source organism: Listronotus oregonensis (assembly GCA_019359885.1). Lineage (NCBI taxonomy): Eukaryota > Metazoa > Arthropoda > Insecta > Coleoptera > Curculionidae > Listronotus > Listronotus oregonensis. The sequence goes on along the minus strand of JAHBCN010003709.1, from coordinate 21,841 downwards.
TTACCTTCTTTGTGTTTTAGACCAAGAAATTTGGCTAGCACATCTTTTTCTTCAAACAGTTCATATCGGAAAAGTTTTGGTACAAAAGTGTACATTTTCTAAGCCTAAGTGCTAATCTAAAAATTTCTCTGTGTCAATTGTAACGTGACATAATTCTATGTAAAGTACAGAGGTAACCAGGAAGAATGTGTGTAAGGAAAGTGATTTAAAAAACTGTAAAAGTGGAAGCTGCTGTTTTAGAGCGGTGATTCTAATAGTATTTATGTTGGAGTGGTGTAGTATATTAATTAGGAGGAGTGATGGTAACATTTAAACTTTTTGAATATATAATTTGTCAATAAATTATACCAACTACCATAGAAGTGACAAGTGATAAGGGGTGTCTCAAAAATGAAATACTTTCGAGTTTTTATTTGGAAAAAATCTTATTTCTCTTGTGTTTTAAAACACTTTTTATTTATGCTGTAACGTAGTCGTATATTTAGGCCTTATGGCGTAAAGATACGATGGCGATTAGGGTTTTTAAGTGAAATAAAAATAATTTCTTTTACTAAATTCAAGTGTATTTTTGCGCCAAAATTAAGGGCACATTTTGTAACTTTTTCCTTCACATAATTTGTGAATTTGAGCCCTATTGATAAGAATGTAAACATCTGATATTGTCAGTAGCTTGTAAGTTTAACTTGACACATTGATTCTAAGGCTATCAGTGCATATTTAAAAGTAATTTCGATTTTTCACATTTCTTTTGATTTTATTTAAGAAACTTGATTTACCTAAAATTTTTCAAGGTCAAATTATTCCTTTAATTAAAATTTTTCAAACCACCGACGTCGCACGACTTAGTTATTTGTAAATATTTGACTCGATTTACTGATAAGCCCCATTGGCGTATCACACCATATTTTGCGTAATATTTAATTGTATATTGTTTTAAATAAAAACTTGTGTACAGTTACTCTACTCTTTGTGTCATAAATAGCAATAGTCTTTTTACATGGCGTCCATGGAAACCTAAATTTGCACCTATGTATTCAGTTCATCTTTAGCAGACAGCAGTTTGTCGGCAACTACTTATAGAGCTGAAGCTCATCAATTGTTTTTTTTATAATATAAATGCACTTTCTTTTATTTTACGTTTTTTGAACAAGTTTTCTTTGCTAAAATACTAGGAGCATTTTAGTTTATTATGTGCGTGTTGACAGATTTTCGATTCGTGGAATTTTGTGTTTTTAATGTATGTTCTATTTCTTTTATGGGTTTGACTAATGGTCTGGAAGTTTTACCTATATACACTTTATTACATTCCCAAGGGATCTTATATTGTATGGTTTTGTTTTTGTTACTTGAGATCTAATAGTGTTTTGTGTTTTAAATATAGTACGAATATTAAATTTATTACCTATTCGTTGAATTTTATTTGATAACACAGTAATATAATATGGTAAAAGTAGATTTGTAATAGGTCTTATTTAATTTTGTCTTAAAAATTTGGTTGATCAAATTTAAGAAAGCATTTCTGTATAAAATCAAGAGGATAATTATTTTGAATTTAAATATCTTTTAAAAATTCTTTTTCGTTTTCTTTGTTTTGTGAGGCGAGCAATCCCAAAGAAAACGTACTGAAACATGAATCCGCCACAAAACTATAGAACATATTTATATTTTAAGGTGTTGTCAGCTCTGCCCAGAGAGGTTCAGAGGAACTAGGACTTACGGGTAAAGATATGGTGTTTATTCAAACAGATGCAGCTATTACATTTGGCAACTCAGGTGGCCCACTAGTAAATTTAGACGGAGAAGCTATTGGTGTTAATAGTATGAAGGTGACACCAGGTAATAATATTTTACTGTTAAATAATAACTTATTTTTGTGACGGATTTATAGATGTAAAATAATTTTATATTAACACTTATAACAATTATGGTATTGTTGTTACGACTCTTGTGCTATCCTAGAGCCTTTTAAAAAGCAATTTCCACACATAGAATTTAAAGAACAATTTGGTTAAAATTAATTCATGAGTCATGTACAGGATCATGTAAGAATGCAAGGTACTGTATCTGGGAACCTATCCATCGTAGAATCTAAAAAAGTGATGTTTCTGTGAATTCCGCTATATTAACCTAACAACAAAATATCAAAATCTTTAAAGTCGAGGATAATCTGTACCTTTTTTGTTTGACAGTTTTTGCTGTATCTCTAGAAATAAAGTGAGGGGGTATTTAAAGTTTTCCCTAAAAAACACTCTGTATCGGCGAAACGGCTGAGCCGATTTTAACTTGCGCCAGTTAAAAAGAGCTATTTTTGGGCTATAAATGTTATAATATTTGAAGTTTTTTTAGTTTCACATGTCGCCACTAGAGGGCTTTTTTTGACAAATGGTTAATTTTCTCAAAAAAATAAAATGCATTGTTTTAATTTTTTTTCATGAAAATGTTGCTAAATGATGCCTAAACAAGCTTGCGAAAACCCTATCTCGATATCGTGTTCCTAACCTAAAATTTAGCCTAAAGAAAATTTTATACGTCAATATCTCAAAAACTATAAAAGTTACAAAAAATTTTATATTATATAAATTATCTATTTTTACAAAACCTTTAATTCAGGTTATTTAATTTTTTCGTCCTAATGCAATACTTTACGAGTTATAATCAAAATATCTAATTTTTAGGATTTTTTCAAAGTATACCCCTATAATTCGATTTTTTTGATTATAGCTCGTAAACTGTTGCAATTAGACAAAAATACAGAATATGGTTTTGAAAGATCGTCAATTAATCGAAAGAGATTTAGTAGAAGACCTAAGGATTTCTTCAGGCAGTGTGAGCAATAGTTTGGCTGAAGTTTTGTGTTTCAGAAAGCTGTGTGCACAATAGGTGCCCCATTTGTTAACAATAAACAAAAATACATAGCAATACTTGGAGCATTTTGGAAGGGATAAAAAGGATTTTGTGCGTCGTTTCATTACTATGGATAAGACTTGGGTCTACCACCATGGTTCTAAATCAAAACAGGAGGCTAAGGAGTGGTATGAACCCAGTATTTCAGCTCCAAAGTGACCTAGGGTCCAGCAATCGGCCAAAAAGGTGTTTTTTAAGATGCACAATGATTTTTTTGTGGATTACCTCTAGAAAGGTAAAACAACAAACTCAAATTATTATTGTAATCTTTTGGATCAGCTAAATATCAAAATCGGTAAGAAACGTCTGGTTTACAGAAGGAAAAAATTATTTTTCATCAAGACAACGCATCCTTTCATACAGCTCAAAAAACCGCCCTGAAAATCAGTGAATTGAACGAACTATTTCAATATCCACCCTGTTCACAAGATTTAGTTGCCAAACAAGTTTCATCCAACGAATAGGTGAGATCAGCCCTCGAAGCGTATTTCGACAATACTCCGGTCAGAGATGGAATCCATGCACATAAAATTGTTTTTTTTTTCGAACGACAAAACTTATTAAACAACCTAGTACATATTTGTATCTGTAAAATGCATATTTTAAATGGGTTTTTTAAAAACCAAAAAAATTCCTACCTTCTCACAAAAAACTTTTCGATTGAGGACTCACAATATTAAAGTAAATAAATATTTTTTAGGTATTTCCTTCGCAATCCCCATAGACTATGTAAAAAAATTTCTAAAGAATGCTTCTGGACCAAAAGCGCCAACCAATGCACCCAAAAGGCTTTATATGGGCATTACAATGCTAACACTAACCCCTCAGATTATAAACGAATTAATGCAAAAACAAGAAATTTTGGTTCCCCATGATTTTAAAGGGGGCGTATTGGTATGGAAGGTAATTTTAGGATCACCAGCTCATACGTAAGTATTTAGTTTTTTTTTTTTTACTAGAGTTTATGAAGTCTATACAGGGTGTTTCTTAATAACATGCTAATATTTAAGAGGGTGATTCTTGGACCCATTTTAAGAAAAAAACTTCATATGAATGTATGTCCTAAACGTCTTATCTTTTGAGATACTGGTAGTGTTTTAAAAAAACCGTTTTTTTTTCAAATCTGGAAAAAATCAGGTTTTGATCAATTAGGAAAAATTCATTTTTTTTATTGTACTTAGTTACATTATTAAACCTTTTAGGTGATTTTTGGTGAATATTTTTAGTATTATTTTTTGTATCGGTTTATATAAATTTCTAGTCATATTGCCAACCTGCCAATGTGATGCGACAATATATTTCGACGAATAAAGTTTTGATAGTGAGAGTTCTGAGGGTGATAACGAAAAATTTGAATAAGTTTTAGGTGTGTTTATGTGTTTCATTACGTTTTTAATCATTATGACTTCGTTTTTAAATTTTTGGATTGTTGTTTATGTGATGCTTTACTTATTTTACAGGGTTTGATAATGTTTTGTTTACTTATGTAAACATTTTGTTAATAAAGATTAAAATATAATTGGAACTGGAATTTTTCCATATTTTGGGTTTTTTCCGAAGCGTTAAAACACTAGATACAAGGTGTTAAAATTTTAAGAAAAAATATTTTTTTATTGTCATTTTCATACCACTTTAAATATTTTTATGAAAATTGGTGAACGGCGTTTATGCATTAAAAAGCATTTTTTTACCTAAGAAACATTTTTTTTTTTATTTTCAACAGTGGCATCCGTACTGGTCTCTGACTAGATATTTTTAAAGGAAATAGTACGCCACTGCTTTCTCTTAAAACTAAAATTATTTTTGGAGTCCCCGGTCAGTTTAAAACAAATTTGGTTACTTGACTTTTTTTCGTACGACTCACCGTTTTCCCATAAAAAAAAATTCACTTATTTGCATCTCATTGGACCAATTGCGAGAGAAAACGATTTATGTGACTTTAAACAATAATTTATTTAATAAGATAACTTTTAAATGTTGAAATTATGAAATTAAGGTAATCTACATACATTTCGGAATAGTAACAGAAAATTACTCTGAACGCACAAAGAAATCAATTATATCAGGTGTTGGAAATTTTAACACCCTGTATCTCAAAAGATAAGACGTTGAGGACATACATTCATATGAAGTTTTTTTCTTAAAATGGGTCCAAGAATCACCCCCTTAAATATTAGCATGTTATTAAGAAACTCTGTAATATCGGTAATAACCTTTCTTCCAAACCTCATCTAAAAAATATAAAGTTTTAAACAGTGCCATTTTAATCTTAGTCCAAGATAAGAGTTAGCGAATAACTTTACCCATCTGCCACCCACCGCTGTGTTTACACGTCGTTGTCGTGGTTGGGCCCAGTAGGATCTTTTGGAACATGCGCTAGAGTTGCTGGTTATCGGCAACTCTTTTGGCTAGCGTATGGAACGGGACCCGAAGCTAAGATGAACACAAGGCTTAACTCAAGGTGTTAGCATACCGTGTTGATGAGTGAATGACATCCTGTGCCTTAAACAGGTGTCTCCAATGGTGCCTCTGAGATACAGGGCGACCTCTCAGAGTATCTAGCCTTACTGCGGTAATGCGGGGCTCTGCCGTGGTGGACTATTACTTCCCTAGCTCCAAACAGAAAGCGGACAGAACCGCTTTCATAGGAAAAAAGTGACAAAGGCGACAAAGGACTGAAACGAATAAATCCGTTTCGAGAGGTGCCACTCAAGGTCACAAGCAGACAAAGGTGTGCCGACCAAAACGGGTGAATCCGAATCGAAGGTGCCTCTGAAGTGACCGGCGACTGTTTCACGAGGAAGGGCTAATCCATCCCGAACAAACAGGTGCTTAGGAAGGGATCCCTGAATCCAAACAGAAGGCGGACGGAACCGCCTTTATAGGGAAAAGGGTTCCCTGGCTTTAAACAGAAAGCGGATAGGACCGTTTTCATAGGGTAAGGCCGGAGATGCGGCCTCATAAAGAACATCCGGTTCCTGTAACAAGGACCTGGTAGCTACCCACGTCACTAGACCGGGAGAGGAGGGCATGACGGATCTAATCGTCTGCTCGTCATACTCTCCAGGAGACAGGGGCACCAGAACACATCAGAACACATATTGTGCTCGTGTCCGGTAGCGACACGAGTAAAAGGAGATGTAAGAACTGTCTCCCAATCTGATATCGGATTCATTAGAAGTCTGATTCTATTGGGAGAAATATAAAAAGGTGTGAGCTATAATAGACCGATCGGTCGCAGTGGAGGGCGTAAAAAGTCCACTAACTTTAAACCTACCTACCCATCTGCCAACCGGGTAAAAGTTATCTGTTATCAAATATCATATGTAAATAAAACTATCGCAAATGAGTTGAATAAAAAAATATAGTCAATTCTATGAGTAGTTTTTAAAAAATCGAAAAAATTTTGATAGTCCCTGTATAATGTCAATTCTTATTTTTTTATTCTACATGACAGTACTAATATACCACTAATTTTTTTCTTTAATTTCATAAAGCTTTTGGAGATTATAGAAATTTAAAATTATGGAAATTTTCAAACATTTGGTACACCCTGTATTATTTTAATATAGATTTTATTAATTTACATTAGCATATATACCTTCCATCATTTTTTTTTCCTTTTTAAATTTGTAATTAATGCTGCTAGAACTTTTAAAAATTTCAAAAATAATAAAAAAAATTAACTTCAAAACCTGGCAACCCTTATTCTTGACCGATTTTTTGCAGGCACCCCAATACAACCAGATTTGGGATAAAGTTATCTTCATTTTAGTATAAAATTTATTTGGTAGGCAGATGGGTGCAAATCACAGTATCCATGTACCTGTTTATACCTGGCAACCCAATAGTTATGACCAAAAAAGTTAGGCAACCCAACGTTTCGATATTCTTTAAAATTTATACTTTTAAATGGGATTTAATTTTTTTGCAAGCAGATGTGTGAAAGTATTGAAAAAAAGGTAACTGTGGTAACTAAAATTTACCATAGCCTTAACCATAATTTTTTAGGCAACCCATGGCGATACTTTTATTATTATATTTGATAAAAAATAATTTTCATCCTGTTGGCAATTATTGCTTCGTATAAAAATTGAATTAGCCTTGTTGTACAACTTGGTTTTTTTGATAAAAAACAAAATGGGGAAGCAAGTAGTTGGCCCCACAGTTAGTTATGTTTTTAGTCAGATTTGATCAACTTAATTTTGCTTAAGAATGTGTTTTTGTATAATCTAGGAAAGTTTTGGGAAAACACTTTTTCAATTTTTTTTTCAGTGGTGGTCTACAACCAGGTGATATAGTAACTCACATAGATGGAAAACAAATCAAAGGCGCCAATGACGTTTATGAGATTCTAAAAGAAACCAAATCTAAAAATTTAAAGATGTCCGTGACAAGGAAGGGACAAAAAGTAGATCTTAATGTACATCCAGAAGATTTAGATTAAAATTGTATAATAAATTTGTAATTATGTATAAAAACCAGCGGTAACCAGTGATCCTAAAAATTTCTTTATCTTCCATATGTCTTTCTGCAAAAATTGAAATATAAGATTTTGAAATTTCTAGAGCTCATATTTTTAGAGTTATAAACATGTCCGATTTAATTATTTCAAGAAATGTTTCATATATTTTTTGTACTTAGAACTTGAGATAGATAAAAATATAATGTGTTTGACTAAATGCCTACATATTTGTGTTTTATTAATCCATTTTTAAAAACGGTTAAATCGGAGGTTTACGTAAATAATACAAATTTGGTATTAAATAAAATAGTTTCTAAAAAATGCGAATTTACTCTTTTTTTTACCAGAAAACATCACAATCATTATTTTAGAGAACAAGGTACCTATTAGAACATTAGAGCACAGTATAAAAGAGTACAAAAAAAATGTTGGGCCCAATAAAATCCTTGATTTATTTATTTAATTTCCTTTTTTTTTTTGTGAAAACTCTTTGTTGAAAAATATGGCTAAAAAGTGAATGAAATTTTTTTAGAAAGAGTTTTGTGTTTGACCACACTTTTGTGACAAAAAAAAATAGTTTACCGTTGGTATTATTCTAGATTTTATGTCGCATATGATTTTATGGATTTCGCTCTGATCGGTCAAGACAAACTTAAAAGTCTTATTAGAAAATTGATTATTAGAGTAGTATTGAATTTTGTTAGTACAGTTGCCAGATTTATTAAAAACACTGGCAAAATGATTATTGATTAGATTGGGCTCACAAATGTTCAATGGAAGCTCAGCTTCTCCGTCAGAAGATGTTTTAATATTTAGGTTACGCAGTCCTTGCCAAAACTTTTTGTCAGGCCCAGTTCTCTGTAGATGCTCTAGATATGCGGCCTTTTCTCTTCTAGTAGAGGCCAAAGCAAAATTGCGTAGTTCCTTGTAACGATTTCAATTTTCAGAGTTTCAGTGTTTTTTATATTTAGCAAGAGCTTTGTCTCGTTCTTTATATATTAATTTTAAATTATTTGTCAACCAAGGTGCAGGTTTCTTACTTACTCGAATCGTCCTATAGGGAGCATGAATATTCCAGAGAAGGTTCAAGTGAGTTTGCAAGTATCTAAATTTGGAAATGTATCGAAAAATATTTACCGTTCGATCCACTGCGCAATAAACGTCTATGAATTTTATATTTAAAAAATCACAATGGGTCCCTTGCATAAAATTTACTTTGATCTAAAAACACGTCAAATCTCTTCCTTTGCCTATCAAAGAACCATCTCCCAAATACGGCGTAATTACGATTTAAAGTTCACGTCTGGCCCCCTAAAGTTGACTAGAGTTTTGGAAGCCACATTCCACTTTGCCTCTTTTGCTTTCGCTTATGACCTATGCGTATGTTTGATTGCCTCTATCACGAAATGGATAATCTACATAGTATTCTACAAGAAGCGACTATCTAGAGAAAGATATTCCAGCTTATAAGCATGCGCGGTCTTTTTTTTCACTGGCGTCTGCAGACACCCCGGATAGAAAAATTCACAAGGCCTAAGTTCTAGTCGGTCATGGTTAGTTCTGGTAAGCAAAGCAGCTTTTTATGTTCCCCATTATTTTCCCCAATTATATTTCAGACGTGAAAATGCGGGGACGTTTTAAAAAAGACCGCGCATGCTCATAAGCTGGAATATCTTTCTTCTAGATAGTCGCTCCTATTCTACATAGTTTGTAGGAATTTAATCAATCAATCAAAATATGCTTTATTGTCATAAAATATAGGATTTGTTGACAAAGGCTGTTAACTTAAGCTACAGTTTAAATAATAAAAACAATATACCTATATATCTAAAGATTTAAAAAGCATAATAATATATTTTTTTAAACCGTTAACATCAACAAATAAAACAAAATGATATTTATCTTTAAGTTAGGATGCCAGGATACATCATCTGGCGATGATAATGGCATGCGGAAGCAAAGGAGCAAAAGTGGAGTGTGGCTCCCAAAATTCTTGTTTAAAGTTGTGTCAGACCAAAATGTGACAAAGGTTGCCAGTTTAATATTAGTTTTTGCGAATTAATTTTATTTAGAGCAAAAAGAGAAAATCCATAACGTTTCTTTATTCCGATTTGTGCTAAATCTAAATATTGTCAGTTAAATATGCAACATAAAAATCCATTGCAATTACCAAAAAAATTAAAAAAACAGTAAAACCAGAGTTTAGGGTATGGAAGCCCAATACTGTAGAACAAAATTGTCCAGCCGTCGGGCAGCGGGAATCGGGTCGGCAATGCGGAGTTTGCAATGAGTAGTGGGTGGGCAGACTTCCAAATTCTTGTTACTATCTATAAAGTTAACATCACCATATGTCAAATTTAAACATTCACTGTTTTTTTTGACAAATTGGGTTATTCAACGATATCACTGTAGAATATTTAAATTATTGTGTAAATTGGATTTTATATCATCTGATAAATATGGAAAGAATATCTTTAGCCCTCTATGTTAAATGGTTGATATTTTCGAGTTTTGTATTTTTACCAAAAATCTTTGTAAATAAATAAAACAGATTTCTAAAATAAATTTTAAACTAAATTGATTAGCAGGAACGCCGGAAGCGGTTAGGTGTAATCTTATTTCTTTTATAATCAGAAACACACAAACATTGTGGTAATCATCAAAAAACATGTAAGATTGCTTGATTTCATGCATTTCTTATGCAATCATGGGTTTATTTTCTATTATTCATAATTGATATTATATATTTTTGGTTACGTCTCATAAGAAACACCTAATTTAAATATAAGAAATACTTATCTAAAGTAAAAAATGCCGGGTATGTTACCCTTGGATTTGCAAGACAAAACCATACAACCTCCAGTCATTTTGTTACGATATTAAGTAACAAACAATAAACACAAAATTATAGTCACAATTAAATAAACACTAATACTAAAATAAAAATGTTTTTATCAATCCAAAAACTCCTGCAACCACAAAATATAATCACAAGGCAAAACAACGAAACAATACGGCGCAAGGGCACAAACCACAACGAAAACGGCGATTGATGAGACGATGACGCCAACGGTTGTGGATGGTCAGCGCGATATCATAGCGCCGCGTGCGCCGATGCATTAAAAAAGTATTCCGGCTCTCATAGTATAATGTGTTGCCTAACTGCACATTGATTTATCAGTGTGTAAGTGGGCAACACATTAAATATTCATGGAATTTTGTTATTGCGCAGAATCGGCAAGGCCAAGTCTGACAGTTATTTTTATACTGGGCTGGACATTTTTTGATCGAATGGGCCATAGCATTGGGCTTCCATACACGTTTAAAACTTCCTTGGTTAAAACTCTAAATGCTGTTTATCACACAGGTCAACATTTGATCTACGCAGGAACGCCGGAAGCGGTTAGGTGCTACTAGGGTTTTTGGGGTCACTAGTTATGATAAGAGGTCGGTTAACCTTCATCACGCCAGGTTCAAGGTCATTTGAAGGTCAAGTGAAGAAAAAAACCATCGGAAAAATCTTGAAAAATTCATGCAATGTTTTGAAAGTCGCTAAATCCAAATCCGGCGTTTATTTACATCTATCCTAGAGGTTTTAAGGTTATTTTGAAGTATTGGGATAAAATTGTTAAGTACGAATTGATTCCAAAAATCTAAAAAAATTTGTATGTATGTTTTTGAGGTCGACGAATCGGAATATGAGATCAGTTAGCCTTTATAAGGTCAGGTTTATTGTCATTTGAAGGTCAAGTGGAGAAAAAGGCATAGGAAAAATAGGTATAGAAAAATTCATGCATTATGTAGATAGATCCAAAATGTAAATAAACGTTGGATTTGAATTCAGCGACCTCGAAAACATATGCAATTTTTCCGATGGTTCTTTCTTCACCTGACCTTCAAATGACCTTAAACCTGACGTGATGGAGTTTAACCGATCCACTTATCGTAATCAGCAACACCAAAAACCCTAGTAGCACCTAAGAGCTTCCGGCGTTTCCGAGTAGCTGAAATGTTGACCTGTACAACACGTCATTTTTTTATTATTCATTTATTACCCATAGAACTAGTGTACATTCTACAAGTTTTATTGCTAAATATCTTTATAAACAATAAATTCGCGACGGTCTGCTATTTCCAAAGTTGGACGAGATTTTGGCTGGATATTTTGTGACAATGATATTTGTGATTCGAGCTGCTGCTTTTCTCGTATATTATGCAAAGGTGATTGGTAAGGCGTTTCTGCCCGAGATTCTGAATTAGAAGATTGTGGTCTTGATAGATATTCCGGTTCCGACATATGAGAAAGGTGCTTTGGCTGATGACTTCGTGTTACTGACGGTGTCCATATCATGTTTACTATAAAAGATAGACTCCGAATTACTATAATACTAATAAAATATGCGGAAATAAACAACGTACCTACTAACTTACAAAGTTTCACAACTGATTCTACGCTACTTGTTGACAAGTTGAAGTTAACAACACTGTACACACTGAGCAATGTTTTTCATTTGAGATAGAAAACACGGATACAAGCAACAGTCAACAAATTTCTTTGATATCTTGCTGCACGATGTTGCCAAGTATCCATCAACTTGTGGCTAGTTGACGGGATACATGTTGACAACACCAATATCAATAGGTGGCCAACTTTTGTTGGCCGATTTATACTTATCTTAAGCCAACTCGCACACTAACCACAAGTAAACATAATGCGTACTTACTTAACTGGAATTTAAAAAGGGGCAATAAACTAATAATTTTAAAATATAACCTATTCTTTTTATAAAATTAATCAACTTGAGAACTGATGAGTTTATTGCAATGCAGATATTTAATTTTATACAAGGTGTGCAAAATTTAAATCTTTGGGTTTTTCTTTTTTTTTACAAATACCCAATTTGAAATTTGAAAATAAATATAAAGTGTATGATATTAATAAATGGGTAATTTTATTTTGGAACAAGTAGTTAAATACTATACAGGGTGTTTCATTTGAAAAAGGAAACTATGTCTTATATCCTTAAAACCGTAACTGATCAAAAATAATTAAGCACGCCACTGGATTTTACGTAAAATTCTACATAAATATGTAATTTACCATTTTTTTGACAAAATTTGAGGTTTTACACACATGTATTACCTCCATTCATAATAAAGTTAATTAAAGTTAAAAGACAAATGTACAGAGAATACAGAGCAAATCCATCTCCTCAGGCAAAAAGAAAACTGAATGAATACAATAAAAATATACAGAAAATGGTACAAGAATATAGGACACATAAATGGGTCCAAGCATGTGAAGATATCCAAAGACAACAGGGACGTAACTACTGGCAACAAATAAATAAACTTTCAAAATATAAAACTAAATTGACCATCCCTCCACTGGAAGCTGAAGGAGTATGCTATATAGAAACAATTGAAAAAGTAAAAATATTAGCTGAACACTTTAAAAAAACATTTGAAGAAACTCTGTACCTGAACTATGACCAATACCAGTTTGAGGTAGTAAGTGATTGGTATGCAAACTATTTTAATGTCAGACCCAATGATATTATCCAAAGGCACCACCATATTGACCAAGCCACTTATTTCTCCATAGTTAATGAAGAAAAAACACAGCACCAGGAAATGACAATATTTCAAAAAATATAATTAGAATGCTAGAACCACCTGTCCACTTATTTATCAAACGTATATATGAATTCTGCCTAAATACTAACTATTTTGCTGAAGAATGGAAGGAGGGAAGTACAGTACCATTACCAAAACCAAACACGGACCATTCACAGCCACCAAATTATAGACCCATTACGCTGTTACCTAATCTGGGAAAAAATGTTGAAAAAATAATAAAAAAAACTTTTGGTAACTCAAGAAGGACATACAATCCCCAAGTATCAATTTGGATTTAGAGACAATTCATCAACCAGTCTCCCCTTAAGTATTATGGCATCAAATATCCAAACTACCCGCTTACTTAAAAATCATAGTGCAGGATTATTTCTGGATATCAACAAAGCATTCGATAGTGTTTGGCACAAGGGATTGCTGTTTAAACTAAAGCAGTTAAAATATGATGACCATTTAATATTTTTAATAAAAAATTATCTAGAAAATCGAACAATACAAATCAAAATTGGCAATGTTATGTCTACAAAAATTTTAATAAAACAAGGAGTACCGCAGGGTTCTCCCCTATCACCTTTATTTTACAACATCTACTGTCATGATATATACAACTATGACAAGATAAACAAGGAAGAAATCAGCCCAACATCTTATATTCTCCAGTTTGCTGATGACACTGCTCTAATTGTTCATCAAAAAACTTTAAGAAGAAGAACTCCAAAATTTAATAAACAAAACAACAGTATGGTTTAAAAAATGGAGACTTAAGCCCAACCCAAGCAAATCGCAATTTGTTATATTCCACCACCAAATTAAAGATAATTCTCCCACAATAATGATTGATAATCACCCTATTTTACCGAAGCAGTCTGCCAAATACCTGGGAATGATTATAGACAACAAACTTAATTTTAATGATCATACAAAAATCAGTAAGAAAAAAATTATTTCCAGAGCTAAGCACTTTAGAAGTCTGACCTATAGAGGTCATGGGATAGATATTAACATAGCATCCACTATATACAAGTCAATCTGTAGGCCTCTTCTAGAATATGGACACCCAGTAATGCTTAACCTACATAATAATGCTTAAAAAACTCTAGAAGTGGCAGAAACAACATCACTATGAACAATTACAAAAATGAGACACCCCAGGAATATACTACATAACCCTCCAAATACACTACTTTATGAAATGACGAAAGCACAGCAATTTTGCATCGCTTAAAACACCTCTCTACCAACTTCATAACAAAACAACACAATTTGGAAATAATACAAGAATTTTGCCTGAAACGAACAGAGGAACAAAGAAGACAACAAACATACAAACATCCATTACATACTATATATGAAGAACTAGAATATCTAATTTGAAGACCAACAACCCTGAAATTGCTTATTTATGCATATTACTTTTTTTTTTTTTTTGTAAATTGTATAATTTCCTTTTGTATCCAACATGAATATAATTATAATAGAATTTTAATTACCTTAGGCTGAAGGACCTCGGTCAATGGCTATTTGATATATGTAATTGATTTTGCTTATGTCAATAAAGAACATTTGAATTGAATTGAATTGATAAACGCCCTATATCTCCGAGACGAATCAAGTTAGTTTACCTTTTTACCGTTGCAGCTATTACGAAAATCGAACTGGTGAACGTGCCATTAGATTTGCTCTATTTCTTGTATTTTTTCATGAATATCGATTAAAAAGGCTCCATCCTGTACATTCGCTCGTCAAACGACTCTTCGCTTCGATCTGTCTCAAGAATGTCTGTAGACAGTGCGCGTTGCCAGTGCAAATAACCATACTGGTAAGCTCTGACTGGTTTATATTGATGTCAAATAGTTTTAATGTTAGTAAATACATAAAAAAATATCGATTTTAACTGTGATGGTGTCGTAGAAAGATTCTATGTTGTGGCGGATTCATTTATTACAAAATTTTATTTGGAAGGAACCGCTTCAGTCAAGGTCTCAGTATAGACGCACAGAGTCGGTTGACCATCATGAATCACTTAAAAAACCCTAAAGAAAGCAACTTATCAACATTTCAGTGACCAGTCCGTCACCGTTTTCACTGATGAAAGTTTTGGTTAGATACATAAGAAAAATACAGATGTTAAGGATTCTAGATTTCCGGGTATAGACTTGTGCACCCACAGAATCGGTTGACCATCACGATTTTGCGGATCACTCAAAAAAAAAAACTTTAAAAACTCTAAAAAAAAGTTATCAACGTTTTAGTGACAAGTTGGTCATCATTATCACTAAAGCAGTCCCTTCTTTTATGTCTGGCGACTATTCCAAAGAATATTTTGTAGTACATGGGGTGTTATTTAACATACTATTTTGTAATTAATATTATTATTATTTAAGTAGCTTTCATAATTTGTATCTTTAGTTTTCGGGGGCGGCTCTAGGATTTTAAAATATTTATCTGAAAAATGAGACATTGAACCCACACCAAATATATACCAAACCATATTGGCTTCAAGGAGATCCCTTTGGTAAAAAAAAATAATTTTAAAATTTGCGCAAGATAGTCCATTTTCAAATAAAAGTTAGTTGCCAATAATTATTCATAGGATTTATTTACATAATTTAAAAAAAAACTAAACTGAGCTATCTTTTCCTCCGACTTTTAACTTCAGTCCATCCATCTGATTGCATGGAAGTACCTTGTTCCATTGGAGCCTCTCCTTCTGTATCACTGTCATCCGAAGATTCCTGTATATGGGTGTTTTGCACAGCTTGACTTTGTTGATTTAACCACTCCACATTTACAGTAGGCAGATTTTGAAATTCTATTTCACACTGTTCTGTATTACCTTTAAAAATGACAAAAATTAATGCATAAAACAAAAAGAATGCCTGTCAGGCATTCTAAAGTTAAGAGGTGTTTTCCATGCATTTTTTAAAATATCACATTAGTTTATAAACTTTGTGCTGATTCTTAAAATCTTACAGAACGATACAATTACTAGTGAATTACAAAGCCAGCTTAAAATGTGCTAATATGTAAAATATATTTTATGAAAAGAATCTTTTTGGATTTTTAAATATCATTACCCTGTTTTAACAAAGTCATAAACTTGAATAAGAGTTGGGCAATTTCTTTAGGTGAGTTGTCTTCACAAATTGTCTCAAATTCCTCATCTAAAATATCTTCCAGAGCATCTTGAATACCCTCAACTTCGACATTTTGTTCATAAAGGCAATACTGGACCATATAGTTCATAAAATCTATAGCAGCCTAAAGAAAAAAAATATAAATATAGTACTATCTTGGTCAGACTTCAAGAAAAACTTAATTTATTTTGATATTGCAGCATTATTAAATCAACCTGCAGGACATTTGTACCTGTAAAAATTACTACATAAATTGTCCGACAACCTACAATATCTTAATTAAAACATTGTAGTGTCCACATCTCAGATTTAAAGTCACTGAGTGGTGTGCATATAACCAGATTTTTAAACAGATCTCCGCTGTTCAATTAAATACAGCTTAAGAAACCAGGAATAAATCTACCTGTTTGCTATTGGGTCCTCCCATAGAGTGTTCTACAGCTAATCTAAGGGCAGTCCAGTTATTAAATATTTGCGACACTATTTTTTAAAAGGTTCTTCCATTTTTACTTTTAGTCTCCCCTTTTTTTTATATTTAGAACCAATTTAATATTGGATAAAAATTACATGTTTTCGTAAACATAACCTAGAATTAAAAAATCCTTTAGTTGGTTATTTTTTAATTCTTGATTTTGTTTTTTTGGCACTGCTACGCGGTAACTTGCCAGTGAAACGTTAGGATGTCGCAACGAGAGCTTTCCCCGAGCTTCTTTGGTGCAAATTTTGGATGTCGGACTTGAACCCCCTAGAAAACCCGAATTTTTCACAAAATTTCCGAGGGTGAAACACGAATGATTCGGTTCCTCCCACCGCCTTTCTCGGAAAAGTTCTGTAACTTCCAATCACCCATGCTCACTGGTCAGAGGTCAAACCTAAAAGTGTAACTGGTTGGTAGTTGGTTGTTAAAATTCTGTGAAATGCCTGATTAATTATAAAACGAAATATAAATTAAGGGGTTATAGGGGGTTAGTAAAAACAGCACAACGTTGAATCTTCTTGCTCCCGCGCAGCGGAGGAGCTTACACAAAAGATGCTGCGTCGGAGAGGAAAATGATGATGACAAATGAGTTTGTTATTGCATAATCATATCAACTCTTTAAAAGGTATTGATTAATTTAATTGGTGGGTTCACCGGCCAATATGAGCATCTGGAGAAAGGGTGTACACATTTTTCTTTCTCTCTCGCATGCTTGTTTGCACGGCCAAGCTGCAATGCTGCCTCTAGGTAGGTACAGGCTCGAAGGTAAACATTTTTTAAGGAAAACTTGTCACCTATTTTCTTTCGTGTTTTGTGCTCATTTTTGACATTTGTACGGATTTTCCAAATATTTTAGATTTGTTTTTAATTGGGCGGACTAGGCGGACTGCCAAAACATCTTCACTTTTGCTTAATAAAAACATGAATAACTGACAAACCAAAACAGTGACTTCTCCGTAATAATCACGGATTTTCAGAGTGTTTTGGCCCCAAATGGGGGCTAACATTAATGCAGTCCTTTGGGGGCTGCCAAAGCAATGGGAAACTGCTTCACCAGTTGCTTGCCTGCGTGTGGAAACACCGAAGCCCTGTGCAATTTCAACATGCTCTCAAGATCCAGAAATGATTTTACATTTCTCATTGAGGAGGTAAGCAAACATTTTTTATTAAATTACTGAAAAAGAGGAGTCTAAATTAAAATACATATTGATTAATTATACATTTTGTTTATATAAAATCAGATGCGTCGTAATTTTTTTAAATCCAAATATCTCAAAAACGGTTGCTCATATCAACTTTTAACAGGTATACCTTTTTGACGTAAAAATGACAAAACAATTATTTAATTTACTTTAAAATGTAATACAGGGCCGTACCAAAAACTTGTGATTGTTCAAAATAGTGAAAAGAAGTGTAGGTGGCACCCCCTACAAGTAAGAGCCGTACTAAGATTAGGTTCGTATCCGTCATGCCAAAAAACCCCCGGATACCAATTTTTACTCCAATATTTACATTATTATAGATTTTATTTAAAAAAAAAGAAAAATTGAATAAACACTTTAACACCCTGTATTTCAGAAACGAAGGCCTTGCAGACCCATATTTGTATAAACTTTTATGTATACTTTTGGACCCTGACTATGTACCTGAAGTATTGACCTTTCCTCATGAATCACCCTGTATATAATAACAAAATAACAATTAAATTACAGCTGTTTAATTTAAAACATTTGCATCTCATAATGAATAAAAAACAAAATAATAGAAGCATTCCAGTGTATCAAAATCAAATCAAATCAAATAAAGCTTTATTGTGTAAAGAATATAAAATTCTCATTCACAAAGCAAAGTTCCTATCTAAATTTAAAATAAAAATAATAAAATAAATCGCTCTAAAACATTTAAACATTAGTCTTAAAAGAGATCATATTAATTTCGAGATTAATTTTTAATAAGCTATGTCTATAACTAATTCCTAAAATTAAACTAAAAGTAAAAAAACACATAAATAAAATACGTACAAAAAATAATAAAATTTGTCAGGTACTAGGTTAATATGACAAACAATTTAGAAAAGGACGAACAACACTAACTCAATATATCGTCATAAAATTCTCTAGTATCATAATAGGCTTTCTCAACCAACAGCTTCTTAACCTCTCTACGAAATTTGTTCTCCTCAGTAATCTGTCTTAGTCGCACAGGAAGGTGGTTAAACAACTTTCTACTGTTATAAACTATAGAGTTTTTAGTTAGCAAAGTAGAAGGGGTCGGAAGCGCGATAGTATTTATTCTATGCGAGGAATAAACAGATGCAGACGTAAAACTATTTTTATGCTTCCTGTGCATAAGACAAACTGACTCCAATATAAAAATGCAGGAGAGTGTCAAAATTCTATGAGTTGTACTATTGTATTATGTGGTTGTTATCAAATGTGTGTTGACAGATTTTTGATTTGTGTAATTCGTGTTTTTAATGTATGTTCTATGTTCTTTCATGCTTTTGACTAATGATCTGATCTCACCTGTATAAAATTTATTACATTCATAAGAAATCCCTCAAATACTTTTTTTTTGTGTTTTTTGTTTTTATTGTATGGTTTTGTTTTGTTGGAGAGCCAGTAGTGTTTTGTGTTTTAAAGGAAGTACAAATATTAAATTTATTGCCTATTCCTTGATTTTTTTTTGATAAGCCAGAAAGCCAGGAATATATTGTAAAAATTAATTTGTAATAGGTCTATTTTGATTCTGTCTTAAATTTGGTTTTTCAAATTTTAGAAAACATTTGTTTGTAAAATCAAGAGAATAATTATTTTGAACTAATCATTTTTTTATTTTGATCAGAACAAATTATTTTAATTCTATCAAAAAGATTTTTTACAACTCCTTTTTTTACCATTATTGGGTGATTCGAGTTAAAATTTAAGTATCTGTTTGTATGTGTATGTTTTCTGTGAATTTTAGTTTCAATTTTTTTATTTTTTAATCAAAGTATCAAAACAAGAAAGTTGTGATTTTTTTCTAAAGTGAAGTAAATATTGGATTCTTGTGTATTTATGTGTGTTAAAACATTATTTGGACAATGTTCAGTCATGGTGATAAATACAAAAAATGTCAAACTAGAGATTTATTATGATAATTTTGTACAAAATTGGATTTAAAATTTTCCATAAAAATATTACTTAATAATGGTAATAAGGTGAACACATGGCCTTTCAGAAGTTTATTTTATAAATGTCAGTGTTATATTGGAAATATGTTGTTTTTATGCAAAAAGTTATTAATTCAAGACTAGAGTTTATGATTAGTTTGGCTCTTTTACCAAGTTGGACAACCTTTTTATATTTATTTCTAACAATATTTAATGTTTAAATCATAAATAAAAGTCAATATACAGTGACCAGCATAATTGGTGATCCATATGGAAAACCATCTTATTTTTTATTTCTAAATTTTTTTTCATGATTAAAACTTCTGCATGTCCTCAAACTTGCAAAACTCTGATCAAAGTTTAAATAAATCTTAGCATATACTGGTAGGTGCATATTAACAAACATAGAACTTTAACAAATATGGCATAAGAAAAAACTATCTTTGTTTCTAAACTATGCCAGAAGTTTGTTTATAAACGTCAGTGTTACATTGAAAATGTATTGTTTTTACACAAAAAGTTATTAATTAAAGACTGGAGTTTATGTTTAGTTTGGTTCTTTAACCAAGTTGGGCATCATTTTAAAATTTATTTCTAACCATATTTAATGTTTTATTTACAGGAACATTTGTAAATAAACTTACAACATCAAAGCTTACCAGGGTGTCATTTAGGTGTATATCAATGTGTTATAATAAGTTTTCTAAGAAATGTTGAGAATTTTTAATGTATCAATGTGAAAGTTTAAATCTTTCTTTATCTGTAAAGTGGTCCCATTCTCTATAAACTTTCTGGTCGAGTAAATATAACAAGAACTCATTAAATCATATTTACCGTATTGTTCCTAAACATTGGATTTAAATTAGGCATATATTTTTGAACATGTTTCTTTTTGGAGATCCTTATCTAAACCTAATAACACAATGTCACGGTTAGTTTTTATTCCTAGGTTTGTTTTTAATAATTTAGTTTGTTTACCTTAATGCAGGTCGGTTTTCATTTTTTTTTGCAGTTTATTTTTGGCAAAAGTCTCCAAATTTGATTGTAATTGCTGGGTTACTTCTGTTTTTCTATCGTATTTGGTATCCTACCTTAGGCTTTACGTTGCTTTTACCCCTCGTAGTATTATGTACTAAAAAAATTAACATTGTTATTTGGGCAGCGTGGGTAGGCAACTCAAAATGCGTACGGCGAGAAAATTCCTAGAATTAGCAGCGATGCGCGCGCCTCTGGTGCTTTTTGAGAAGGACGAAGGGTTATCGGCCATGTTTTACGATTGGCACTTTCACGTCATTCTTCAAGGCAAGAACTAGGAGAATTTGCAGCTAACGGTATTCAAGCCATCTTTATAGGATTTGTGCTGCAAATTTCCCAAAAATCTTTCCCGATTTAAGTTACCTTTGGTTTTGTGTGGATTTTGTTGGTTTGCGTTGCCCTTTGGCTGTTTCGGGAAAGAAATCTGCATTGCAGGACTTGCAGTTCGACGCCGCAGGGATCACGTGTTAGTGGAAAATACCCCTTAACATCTTGGGTAAGTTCTTCTAGACTTTTTCTAACTGAGTATTTTCCGTATAAAACGGTACATTAAACTAGCGGATGCGGAGAGCTTGTGAAAAGTATTCCCAGACGCGAGAAGTCCCGAACTCGACACGAATGCCTTGGCGCGATTGTTGTTGTGTAGTTAGTTGCCTACTAACGGGCGTCTCAATATTGTTTATTACGTTAGATTATAGAAAAATCCCAAACAATTAATAATGTATATGTTCGTTAAAAAAATAAATAAATAAGAAAATTAAATGAGTGCATCTTTTATCAAATCATCACCAATAAAAAATATTATTAAAACTAGTTATTTATGCAAAAAAGTGTGTTAACTTAGTCTTTTTTTACGCACGGACCGCTTCGCTATATAACTTATTCAATTTTTTATTTGGGATCGATTTTTCATAAAATATATTTATATCAGAAATTAAAAACCTAAATAACCAATTAATATTATTAAAAAGCGAGTGTCATAAACATTTTGATAATAAAATAATTAATAATAATAATAATAATAATAATAATAA
>JAHBCN010003708.1:0-72043 GCA_019359885.1 Listronotus oregonensis | reverse complement strand
AACTAAATATATTGTTTTGGATAAAATGGTATTATTGGTTTTTAAGTTAATTAATTGGATGCTACTACTCAGCATTTTTTATTAAATGTCATGTCATTTAAAATTCTACTATCTTAAAAAATTCTATGACGGCTTTGATTGCTTACACCTAAATCCTTAAGTATTAATTACAAATAAACTTTGTTACAAATAAAAGTTTTAGGGAGTACATCGACTGGGCGTAATTTCTGCTATTATTTTCCATTTTGCTTTGTCTTTAGGCTTCGCAAAGATAACAAAAATACATAAAACATCTATGAACCGTTTTACGGCTTTCATTAGTTCTAATAAAACCCAGAACATCTATTAAAATGAAACGAAAACTGCTAAAAGATTCAATAGATACCTCAGCTTGAGCCTGCTGCAAAATAAATTATTTTGAATTCCAAACAAAAAAATGAATATTTTATTAGAACTACGGTAAACCAACACCTTTAACCAAATTAAAAAACAAAAAATATAATAATTGCAGAATTTATACCCAATTTCTAAAACAAAAAATGTGTTTAAAACGAAATACTTTACATTTCTTTGCCTAGGTGCGTTTTTTGGTAAATTTGTTACTTAGTTGTGTTTTAGGTACCTAATACCAAATTATTTTAATAAATAAATAATAAAGAAAATATTAATGTGATCACAAAATATCCATAGTAAATGTTAGTTATTATTATTATTATTAGTATTATTATTATTATTACTATAAATTTGGAACCCAACTTCTGTGATAACTAATAACAGTTATCACTGGAAAACGGTTGGAGATACATCACTAACCGAAACGTTGTGTATCAATTAACAAATAAAGACAATGGAAGTCCAAGATTGTAGTGTTATTAAAACCATAACATTGTTTAACACTTTTAAAGAGAAGTGATTTACTTGTTTAGACATTTCCTAGGTGTAATACATCTAGTTATAAAGTTATTTTCCGGTTTTGATAAATATTGATTTTTAATAAAGAATTTATTTCTTTTAAGATTAAATACAGAGTGCACTAAATTTTTTGTGTAGTTCTTTCCTTTAGAGCATCTTTAGGTTTTTGTGGTCTGAAATCAGGGTCCGGAAGTTGAAATACCCTGTCTAACAAATCAAGTATAACTAATTTTTTCTTTACTAATTGCGTGGTAAGATTTATAGTTATGTTATGTTATATTTTCAAGAGGACAATATCTTTTTAGCACAATATCTTTTCAGCTTATCATTTTTTTTAAGTAATATTTTTAATAACTAGTATGAGATATTTTCTTCTTCCATAATAAAAATATACTTGTTGTTGGGTACAAAGACCAAAGCATTTGAGTAAACTTATACAAATTATAGGAATAGGTCTTTAAACTTACTAAATGGTATTATAGTAGTCATTTCTTACCCAAATAGTCTAGTTAATAAGTTTCTTTATAGTACCTAATACATAATAATATATCTTAATATATTTCTTTGAAAGTGTTAGACAATGTAATGGTTTCAATAACACTAAAATCTTGGACTTCCATTGTCTTTATTTGTTGATTGTTACACAACGTTTCGGTTAGTGATGTATCTCCAACCGTTTTCAAGTGATAACTGAAAACGGTTGGAAATTAACCGAAGCGTTGTGAACAAACAAAAAAAGGGCAATAAAGCCCAAAAATTTTGTTATTAACAATATATCTTAGAGAACATTCTTACACCACGTTCATAATCTAGTGGTAACCCTCACAATAGGTTATTACAGCCAAACACAACACATAATTTAATTAATTATCTACCTCCCCGAATACCCTTGTTTATAACAACTTATTTTTATTCTCCACCTATTACTGATAATTTACCGTACAAATTAATATTTTTAAATTTTTTTAAGCTTAAGCCGCAAAGAAATAACCTAAAACAATTAATAAACGTTTCTCTTAAAAATATTTCTATCATCTTTACAATCCTAACAAAGTATTTATAAAATTTTATGTATGCGATATTCCATAAACAATATTGGCCAGACATCTAGGAGTCAAAAAGAATTTGTGACCTTCAAAAGGGCTATTCCCTGATGTACATTTTTACAGCTTTATATCAACACTAGTCACATGATGAATTGGGCTGAAGCTGAGATATTGGGTAGATCTGATTCCTATTAAATAAAACTTTGCTGAAAATGACTTACATCTATTTAAAAAACAACACAATAAACAAAACAGTTGTATCTAAAGCCTTAGTATAATCTATGAATATTTTTTTAAAGTTTACATAGAAAAACCGACTATTGTTAGATTAATCCCCACTTTCATTTACAATATTCATTTCATTCATTTGACCATTGCTCAGATTGGTAGTACGCTGATATCCAGCAACAATATGAGACCACCACTGTGAGTTTGATAAAAACCTGGGCCAACACCAAACACGCTAGATGATAAATAGAGAGAGTTTATATCTCAGTTGCAAAAAAGAATACCTCTATCTAAACACATTACATAAAGCACATCCACCATTAACACTCTACTATACCACTCTAAAGGACACCTTAGAAATAGGACACATAGTTTTAATAACCGGTTAAAACATATATTATATTTAGATATAAAGGCAATCTTTTCTGAGCTTTCTTAATAAAATCAAAACATTCTATATAGTAACTTATTTAACTAACATATTACAGTGGTTAAATGTATAGTACCTTTTAAAAAACATAACAAAATGATAGAAGGTAAAGTTTGTTATAAGTTTTGCTTAAATACTTGTACTTTTTAAAAAAAAACTGTTTTTAAAATTGTAGTTTTTTTTAAATATATTTATGCAACAAACAAGAAGTTGGCGATTAGCAAAAAACAATTTGGTATTCTGGTTGTTGCTACTTAAAAAAGTGTTAAATTAAAATAGTAAAAAAACTGTATTATACAGGAAGAATTCCATATTTTCCAAAATAATCAAATAGAAGACACCACTTGGTAATAAAGTATAACTTTTGATTTTACACCACGTTTGTTTTTATTTATATTATTATATTTATATATTATATTTTTTTTATATTAAATATGGATACATTGTAAGTAAATGTATGATTTTTTTACAACGAGAATCGAACCTGAGACCATCAAGTTCCAAGCATATTGCTTTTTATCTGGGTTTATAAAACGGGAACTTATGCATTTAAGTATTTTTTTTTATTATAAAAAGCATTTCTTGTTTTAAATTTACGTAAATGTTTTTTTCAAATTATTTTTAATAGACCATATAATCATCCTTCCATTTAATAATCTCTTTAAGCAGCACTACACCTTAAAATACTAAGCAAACAAAATTAATATTTCCATTTAAGCATTTGTTTTGTAGTCCTTAAATTTTCTATTTTAAAAATTGTGCTTAGTCTACTATAAAAATGTATAACGAGCTAATTAAAAAGGAACAAAATGTAAAAAAACTTTCCATACTTAGAAAAGTTAAAAACAAACAAAAATAACGGTCTTTTTTGTATAGCATTGTTTATTATGAAATATAATTATTAATTGCTTAAGTTTGTGTTTTTCAATTGCACAACATTAGATAAAATCTGCACTACAAATGAAAGCCTAAAAAAATTACCCGGTAGAAAATAAATGGTTATAGGTCTTTTAAAAAAACCGAAACATTTAAGGATTTAAATTAAAAAAAAATACTGTTATGACTTGGTTTTTTCAACGCAAGCATATTTTACCTTTATTTAACAAAACTTTTAATCGCCGATTTGAAATAAATATAAGAATGCTTATACGATGCTTTAAATAGGTAACCCATTTAGAGTCATATTTTGTAAAAAGAAAACAAAGCTTATAACATTTAAGTCTTTTAAGAAACAATAAAAACTTAGCAACTGACCTAAGCACAGGGTAAGGGAAATTATTTTTTTTGAAAACCGCAGAAAATATACTTTAACAATATTGAGCAAGTACAAAGCCAAAAACAAGGGCTTAAAAATGCAACATATTTAAACATAAATTAATATCATAAAAACTTTAATTTGTTTATAATTTACGTTCTGGTGACGCACATCTATGTTAAAATAAATTTTTAAAACAACTTAGCAGATATTGATTCACTTGTTTTTTTTTTCAGCAACATGGTTTTAGTTTAACGAATCATGCTTTATTTTAAAATTTTACAACGCATTTCACATATGAAGAAAGTTAAAAAACAAATGTTTTTTTACTTTTGGACAGTACATAAAGCATAAGTATTAGTATTTACGTACCGTCGCATAGGTGTCTTATGAAAAGTAGAGTGCAGCCTATAAATATAAGATCTCAATATTTAAGGGTTAAAAAAAACACTTCTGTAGGCAGCTAGTTCTACCGTCTAAACACTCATAATAAAATGAAAAAAAACAGATGGGACGTAACCAGAACTATTAAGCAAAGCATAAAAGTGGAACATATTACTTTATTAAAAGCTTTTAAAAAGTAATAATTTTAGATAATTTTTTAAGGCAGAAGCATTAAAAGTATATACAGCTGGCTGGTGGGCAAGATTATAATATTTTTTTGGGGTACAATCATTAATAAGACCAATGGCATTTTATTAAATGAAACTAGATATACCAAAAGTTGTGGTAGATACCATAACATAGATATAGGAAGAGATACCTAAATACCTCGAAAAATGTTGGATAATATTTTAATAAATTATCCTTTAGGTATTCAATTTTTTTTTCAAATATTTTAAGACTCTTGTTGTACTCTTGATCGTTAAAATATACCTTTCAAAATTCTGTTATCAAACCTGCTTAAAACACAATCTACCTAAAATCACTTCTATTGTCTTTACTTTAGTAAAAACGATGTTTTAAGTTTAAAAGGGCATAATGAAAATCGGATATGTACAAGAATAGTTTTTATTATTATTCATTCTCCGCCAAAGTACAATATAGGAAGAAACATTTACAAATATAAACTTGCTAACCATCTTTTAAAATGATGTACAAAATGTAGAGCTAATATTATAAAACAATTTTTCTGTATAAAAATCATATATAAATGTCACTTAATCTTTTATAGAACACTTGTAAAAAAACGTGTATATTACATGAAATTGCAGTAAGATTCTGCAAGCACTAAAACATAGGAGAAACCTTTACAAGAAAATACTATTAGGTTTAAATTACATGACGTTTCCGCATCCGACTCTAGACTCTTACTTTATATCTTTTCAAATAAATCAGAGAAATGATACAGTGCGAAGTGCTAAAAATAAAATATAATGACAGTTTATATCCGCGAAATGTACCGTCATGTTAATGATATTTTATGTACATTTTATATTTTACACTTTTTTAGGATACCTTATTTTTAAATTTATAAGATAATATTTTGCGGAACTTAATATTCTATTACCAAAATTAAAATTTTCTTGTTAATTTTATTTTATTTTTATTCACAAGACTGTCGACCAACGCTTAAAGTTTACATACAGTGTGTGTCTTTAGAAAAGTAAAAAATATTTTATTAACACAAGAAGAGAGAAAAATATGTGCGCCTTTGTGGATTGAAGTGATGGTGGTGCAAAAGATTTTGACTGCGTCAATAGTAAAAAGTTTGGATTTTCTATTGAAGCATTTACAAACCCTTGGAAAAAGTTTATACACCGTTCGTAATCATCTGGCAACAAAGTTTGTGTGGGTCTGCATTTGTAGAGTACATACTTATGTTTTTTTTTTATTTAATTTTATGAATGTTCCTAAGCATAGATCAAGATCTAGCTTACAGTGTGTTGTGGAATTTTCACGATAAACTTCGAAATATGCGAAAACGGTAATTTCTGTTAGTTGATTAATTATAAAGGTTTTCTTATTTCTACGCTTGACAAAAACACTTTCATTTGATCGAAACTTCTGATAAAGTACTAAAAGATTTTTTCTGTTTGAAATATTTCTTCCTGGAAATATTTTAATATAATCGCTTTAAAACCTAATGCCATTTTTTTGGAAAATTATGTAGCATTCTATCATGTTACACTTCTCTAATTGAATAAACATTTTAAACCACAACAGCAGCATAAATAAAGTGTTACCTTATGATTTACTAGTTGTACCTAAAGCATCATGGCGGATATACATATTATTTTTTGTTCCCTTTATTTCTGTCATAGTATACTACAATAATTTGTACAAAAAATGCCATTTTAGGAATTCAATGGCTGCCTGCGTCCAGTTATGAAAAAATACATTTAAATTTAAATAACTTTGCTATTTCTTATTTTGGGCAAAAAATGTTAATAGCTAATTGTTTAGAAAATTACATTATTCTTTATCGAATGGAAGTAAAAATTACAGGGTGATGCATTTAAAAAAGTTTGTTTTTATGAATAACTTGTAAATCCGATGTTTTTCTTTATCGTCATATATATATATATATATATATATATATATATATATATATATATATATATATATATATATATATATATATATATATATATATATATATATATATATATATATATATATATATAATATATATATATATATATATAGCGCCTCAGATCCAAATTTTTGTACCGTTAGGTCCTTTGGTTAAAGAATTATTAAAAAAAACAAAAGCACAATTAAAAGTTTAACACCCTGTATATATATATATATATATATATATATATATATATATATATATATATATATATATATATATATATATATATATATATATATATATATATATATATATATATATATATATATATATATATATATATATATATATATATATATATATATATATATATATATATATATATATATATATATATATATATATTTTTCTTTACCCGGTATCTGTCTCAACTACAAAATAAAATTATGTGCTTTCAGGTGCTAAGTATAAGATGTAACACAACCTAACATAACCTAATATTTATACAATCCAATATAAGAGATACTTTACATACTAAATAAAAAAAAGCATTCAATTTTATTTTATTTTAACATATAACTCCAAACAGGTGGTGCATTTTTACTTGGGTAACTAATGTAAATTTGTCGAGTTGCAGAAATGTAAAATAGGGAAATTGCATTTACGTTTTACATTACAGAAAGAATACGACTGTATCACTTAGATCACAAAATGTTTCTTTTACGATCATGTTGGTAATAAATATATATATATATATATATATATATATATATATATATATATATATATATATATATATATATATATATATATATATATATATATATATATATATATATATATATATATATATATATATATATATATATATATATATACATTGAGCGCCAGAAAGTATGCGACATATGGAAAAAAAATTGTCAACTCTGCATCACTTAAAATCTCAGAAACAATTGAACGATCCCGATTGTCATTTGTTATTTGGCAGTAAATTTGAATTTTGTTAGGTCGGTTGACCGAAAGTCCCCTTATTTGTCAAAATATCGAAAAGTTTTATAAGGATAAGATGTTCAGAGTTTAATTTTATGGACATGTGTAAAATTTTGGGTTATTTGGATAAAACCAAAAATTTGGACATATTTTCCATAAAAATATTTTTGTTCGAAACATTTTCCTGTACCATTTAAAAACAAGTTTTCCAGGCCTTAACTAATGTTTCGGCACATTTGATAGTCCCTTTTCCCGAAAAAATTTAAAATATTGGTATTTTTCGGAAACCCGAGTTATAGCATAGGCATTTTTTAAATACCGTAACTCGGAATTTCAAATATTAATTTTTTACTTGGAGATATTTTAATTATCATATTATATCGCATAAACGGTTAAAAATTTATATTTGAAATTCCGAGTAACGGTATTTAAAAAATGCTCATGCGACAAATCGGGTTTCCGAAAAATACCATTTTTTAATTTTCTTCGGAAAAAAGGACTAACTTACTAAAGTAAAAAAAATTGTGCCAAAACATTAGTTTAGGTCTGGAAAACTTGTTTCTAAATGGTAGAGAAAAATTTTTCAAACAAAAATATTTTTATGGAATAAAATGTCAAAATTTTTGTTTTTATTCAAATGGCTCAAAATTTTAAATATAGATATAAAATTAAATTCTGAACAACTTATCCCTATAAAATTTTTCGATATTTTGACCAAAAAGGGTACTTTCGGTCACCCGAACTTACAAAATTCAAATTTCCCACCAAATAACAAATGACAATCGGGATCGTTCAATTGTTTCTGAGGTTTTAAGTGATGCACAGTTGATCTGCGAGATCGATTCGTTTCTAAACGTCATAATAAACATTTTTTCCATATGTCGCATACTTTCTGGCGGTAATTAGATTTTTTAAGTTAAAAATTAAGTAAAACACCATTTTATGTCTGACTGTTGATTATGATGTTTCTGCCATTTTCTGATTTGAATCTCCTGTTTAATTAAGAAATTCGCATTGGTAAGATAACTTTAGATAACATATTTTGGGGATAATTTGTAAAACCTAAAATTGTTTTTGCAGATGTCCTAAGAAGGGAACAAACTGTTCTTAAAAGCTTGACAAACTCAATAAAGAATTCATCTTTAAAATTGGCCATTAATTTTATGAGTGAACCCCTAATAACCTCCTGGTTTTAAATATTTATATATATATATATTATATATATATATATATATATATATATATATATATATATATATATATATATATATATATATATATATATATATATATATATATATATATATATATATATAGTATATATATATATATATATATATATATATATATATATATATATATATATATATATATATATTATATATATATATATATATACAGGGTGTTAAACTTTAATTTTGCTTTTGTTTTTCTTAATAATTTTTAACCAAAGGACCTAACGGTACAAAAATTTGGATCTGAGGGCGCTACCTACGGCCTACCTCACTTGTTTTAGATGTCGTAACTTTTTTTAAGCTTAAAATATTGACCTGTTTATTAAAAAATAGGTTACTATAGATCCATCTGCACTAAAAACGTATACTTTATTTAAGTCTCTAGGAGCAGCCGTTATCGAGATAAACGCACTTTAAAGGGTCTCGCAATTTTTTTATGGAAAATGAATTTTGGCCAATTGTTTTCAAACTTTGCATAGTGATAGTTCTTAACACGCTGATTAAAGGTTTTTCAGGGCACAAAACCCGAAAACGCCTCCAACCCCCCCAAAATCACCCCCAAAAGTCCCCAAATCCCCAGTGATATTTGAGGGTGATTTTGGGGGGTTGGAGGCGTTTTTGGGTTTTGTGCCCTGGAAGACCTTTGATCAGCGTGATAAGATATCACTATGCAAAGTTTGAAAACAATGCCAAATTCATTTCCCATAAAAATTGCGAGATCCTAAAGTGCGTTTATTATAGGCTCTCCTAGAGACTTAAATAAAGTATACATTTTTGATGCAGAGTTTAAAGTAACCTATTTTTTAATTAACAGGTCAATTTAAAAAGTTACAATCTAAACAGTGAGGGCCGAGCTGTTCCTCTAGCAACAAAAGTGATAATTTTCTTCAGAACCAATCCTTGGTACCGCTAGGTCATGTGGTTAAAATTATGAAAACGAAACAATTAGTTTAACACCCTGTTACTTTGTTATTATCAACTTTCGATAACAAGTTTATCAATTAAAATTTTGACCTAGGAATCTGCTGTGTCCCATTACTTTTGGGACACCCTGTATATATATAATATATATATATATATATATATATATATATATATATATATATATATATATATATATATATATATATATATATATATATATATATATATATATATATATATATATATATATATATATATATATATGTGTCCCAAAGTAATGGGACACAGCAGTTCCTAGGTCAAAATATTTAATTGACGTATCCATAAATTGATATACAAAGTTATACAGATGTTAAACTTTAATTTTTCTATATATTTTAATATATATATTTTAACCAATGATATAGTAACAAATTTGATATTTTTTCCTAAAGTTAAAATGTGCGTAAAAAAGGCCAAGTTTAAAACGTCTCAGCTCCTACTTAGTAAAGATTTAATGTTGCAAGTCTGTGAAAATTGACCGTAATTTAAAAATAGGTTACTTTAATCATCTGATCAAAATGTATATTTATTTGTCTCTAGGAAGCCGTCTCGGAAAAACGCATTTTAAGGTTCGCAATTTTTATGGAAATGAATTTTTGGATTGATTTAAATTTGCATAGTGATAGTCTTATCACGTTGATCAAAGGTCTTCAGGCCAAAACCCAAAACGCCTCAACCCCCCCCAAAATCACCCTCAAATATCACTGGGATTGGGGATTTTTGAGGATTTTTGGGGGTTGGAGGCGTTTTCGGGTTTGTGCCCTAAAAAACCTTTAATCAGCGTAAGAACTATCACTATGCAAAGTTTGAAAATGGCAAAATTATTTTCCATAAAAACAGCCCTTTAAAGGGGTTTATCTGCTGCTTCCTAGGACTTAAATAAAGTATACGTTTTTAGTGCAGATGGATCTATAGTAACCTAATTTTAAAAAACAGGTCAATATTTTAAAAGTATAAAATATAAAAAGTTACGACATCTAAAACAAGTGAGTGTAGGCCGTAGGTAGGCCCTCTATTGCCAACCGGAAAAATACAAATGTACAATATATATATATATATATATATATATATATATATATATATATATATATATATATATATATATATATATATATATATATATATATATATATATATATATATATATATATTTCCTAAAGTATAAAATAGCGTAAGTAAAATAAAGGCCAAGTATTCAAAAATCTCGGCCTCCTACATTAGTATGATTTAAAAGTGTACAAGTTCTGTCAATAATTTTGTTTCGCTCTTTTTTTAATTTTCTGTCTGTTATATTAGTTGTTTTTTTTATTAATATGGATGGTTTTTTATTATTACAGATGCATCACTAAAACACTTTCCAAGTCAAAAAACAGTGGTACTAAATTGTAGACAGGACATGGTCTAATTTTAAATCTCAGTTTTTTAGGAAACCAAGATTTTGAAATTGGTATTAGGTTTTTATTATACGGGGTGTCTCTTTAATATAGCAAAAAATTAAACACGCGACTTCTTGGATAAAAATACGAAAAAATATTTCTATAAACATTAATCCCAAGATTTTAAGCTTCTCAAATAGCATAAAGTCTCTAGAAAAAAATTAAACTATTTATTTTAATAATTGTGCATAAATAAAAGATATATATTTATATAATCCTGGGCTTTCTTACAACAATACTTGCAATTAACTGCTACCCTGAAAAAGGGTTGAAATCTACAACCCTCAGTGCTTTTTTCACTGTATCATTTTTTAGGATCCGAAATTTGCAATTTGAGAAATAGTTTGGATAGACTATACTTATATAAAAACTGTTAGTCTTATGCAGTTTGTTTGTAAATTTTGCCGTTTTCAAGTATAAGAATTAAATACATGTCTGAATTTACGAAGTAAGCAATATAAATAGGCAATATAAAGCATTACAATAGAAAAACCATTGTATATTGCAGATTTTTACTGTTTTCTAGAATATTGTTTTAAAAAAGCCTTGGAAAATATTAACATCTATCTGAAATGTTATGCGTCTATGCATATCCACATTTATAAAATAAAAATTCCAAAAATTTCGCCTTATATTTTAAAAGCTTATAAGTATAGGACATATTTTTA
Source organism: Listronotus oregonensis (assembly GCA_019359885.1). Classification (NCBI taxonomy): domain Eukaryota; kingdom Metazoa; phylum Arthropoda; class Insecta; order Coleoptera; family Curculionidae; genus Listronotus; species Listronotus oregonensis. The sequence goes on along the minus strand of JAHBCN010003708.1, from coordinate 60,356 downwards.
TAGCAACTTTTTTTCTATTTTTAAGGAAACTCTCGCGAAATTCGCATTATTTATTAAACACCCCGTATATGAAGTACGAAAATTTTATTGTCTGTGGCAATTTTCTTTGTTAAGTAAATAAAATTTTGCCTGCAATTTATTAAATTGCAGACGGCTAAAATAACGAATTAGAATAATCTTACAAAAGATAAAACAAACAAAATAAAATTTATAGCGTTTCTTAAACTTTCTTTTCCTCGAGCTATGTACGATGTAGATATTAAAATTTTCAAAAAATATTATGTAGTATAGAGTTGCCTACATAAGAGCTAACGAAAAAAACTATATGACAATAAGGCATAAAAATAAAAATAACCCAAAAAAAATTACAGTTATTTATAACCCCCTAAGAAATATAGTTTTACAAATATAGCAATAGCAATAATATTAGCAAATATTTTACCAACAAAAATGTCTTATTTCATTTAAATAAAGGTGCCAAATATTTCCCCACTTTGCAAAAAATATCCAGTATGATTTAGTAGAAGTATATATTGTAAAAAACTAAATGGTATACGAATAAGCTAAAATATACCTGGGGTATATGGTACTAAACTGAATATTGCAATTTTCAATTTAGTAAGAGGAATTAAAAATACAAACAAAAGCTTTCATACATGTACACAATTTGGAACGAATTCATTATTGAAAATTTGTATTGCATGTAGTCATAAAATGGCTATTTTAACATTGTCACTTTTAAAAACAATTGTGTTAATATACCTGTGAAAAAATATTTAAAATAGAAAAAAAAATATTGAAATTAAAACAACGGATATATTTTACATTTTACTTTTTATTTTTGTTGTAGCAGAATACAGATAAAAACGGAATGTGATTCTCTTCTGTTTCTATTTTGTTTAATTAAATATTTATTTTAAAATATAACTACTTTTTTCCTTTAAGGGTAAAATATACTTATTTTTTATTTAAGAAATAAAAATAAATATGTTTATTGAATTTTTGTCAACTTTGTAACAGAAAATGTAATGGACAAATTGCACTATTAAAAAAAACATAAAAAAAACTCTGAAACTGTAACTTTTTCAAGCTATAAAAAAATAAAATAATATATTTTACCTGTTATATTTTTGTGAATGACAAAATATACCTCGGTTAAAAAAACTCTAAAGACCATAAATAGCTTAATTTATTTATTATTTATATACGACACAGCCTTACAAAAAAAATGTCGAGATACGTGCGATCATGATATTTCCATGTATTTTTCGTCGATGAATGTAAATTCGGCCTTAAAAAGCCCCTACACGTCTACGATTGGCCCCAAAGGCCAAAAACTATCCCTAGAAGGGGTAAAAGATGGATTTAAACCACGGTATTCCAATGTTCCTTTAAGTTCTTTTAAACGCTAGACCAAATTTGTAATCGAAAACTTTTCCCCTACTGAAATTGCCGCTCTAGGACCAAAACTACTCTATGAAAAATCAAGTTCTTGTTAGATCACAACTCTAATCCCGCGTTGACAAGTACATGAGAATACCACCGTTGCTATTCAGTTGTCCAAACCTCGATTTTCCACCCCTCCTTGGAGGTAGTTTTAGTCCTAGAAGGTAAATTTTAGTAGGGAAAAAACTTTTCGACCACAAATTCGGGTCTATCGTTGAAAATTTATCTTCCACTCATTCTAAGGGTGGGATGTAGGGCCTTTTCTAAGGCCGTATTTGGATTCAGCGTCGAAAAATTCACGGGAATTTTATGGTCCGACCCACGGATCTCAACATTTTTAGGGGGGCTCTTGAATATAATTATTATTAACAAAAGATAGTAAGGCAGCCAAAAAAAGCGAAACAAAAATTTTTGTTGTTGAGTCATGTTAGCGGATTCCCAATGCCAAAAAACAAGTAAAAATAAGAGAGATATATGGAAACTTATAACATATATGCCTTAGTTGTATAAAGTAATAAAGCCATAAAAGCCATAAAATCATATAAATTATTTTTGTAACTCCAAATTTTAACTTTAAGTAAAAAGTACATAATACAATATACACAGTGTTCCTTAATATAATGCAAAAACGAGTTTACATAAAAATTTAAGATATTTGCTTAATGTAATAAACCATAGTCAAAAAATATTTCGTTACCTAGACACATGGTGCTTGAATATCAAAGGAAATGTTTAATTAACTTTTTGCAAACCCGATTCGGATATTTTAGGGCATTAAGTAGGTAGTGAGATTTAAAGAAGACACATATATAAAAAAAAATAAAATTTTAATTCTTAGAGTAGTGTTCGTGCGAGCACTGACTTGCATACTATTAAAGGCAAAAACGATACACCACTATTTTGTTTTTAAACAAAAATTGTTTTTAAACTGCACCGTTTTTTACGAAATAATAAATAAAAGCATTTGTATCATCGAAACATTTTTTTCATCCAGGTATACAATTTAACTCAAACTCAAAAAAAAATCACACGACTTAACTCGACTGCTTTTTGCATAATGGTAAGCTGTCGTTTTGAATGACCAAAAAGTTGGCATTCCCCAAGTCAGCAACAAATATCCAAAAAGCACTGCCGTAGTTTTAAAATTTAAATTTTCGAAAAAACTCTAATTTTGACGAATATTTAAGTCAGTACCAATTATTAGCATAGTAATAATATAACAAATTCGTCATTTTATATATATCAAAAAAAAATTCAATTTTTTTTTATTAGCATGTCTAAAATAAAGAAAAAGTAAAATATATTATTCCACAATGGTTAAATAAAACTACTGTATATATTAAGCCGATTAAATCTTTTTTTATTAAATGTAATTACTTTCTATTTACGCAGGTTTTTATTTCATTTAAAATTTCTTTAAAATTGTCTTTAAAACAGCACATTGCTTTAAAGTAAGATTAAATATTTAAAAGTAATAGAATATTCTAATAATTAAACTTATCCATAAACCGATTGGAATTTTCCGAGAAATTTTCTTACAGTCTCCAATCCTGGCTAGAAGACCAAATGAAAATGAGACATAAAATATTCGGTGTATAAAATAAAATTATGAAAACTTGCATTAAAAAAAAATGTACAAAGTTTTCCAAAAAAAAATAAATAAAAAGGGTTTCTTTTTTTCACCATTTCAAAATTTTAAGGTTACTTTTTTAAAGTAGAAGTAGCTAATCTTTAACAAATAATAAATTGCCTTATCTAATTAATCTTGTCTAAAGTTTTTTAAAATAATAAACTTTGTTACGTAGATTTAAATAAAGGCAAAATATTTAAAACTTAAAATTGCTAAAAAGACAAAGCTCAGCGCTTAGCTAGCATCCTCTAAGATTTATCTCTGCTCCAGCACTGTAAGATATACAAATACTGTTAAAATCATGTCTTGATTGATTGGTTGATAAAAGAAATAAATACACAAGTTGAGGTTTGTCCGCCTCGACACTGCAGCCTACAGGGCTTGTTGTATCTCTTGTGTATTTTCAGTTAAAAAAGGTTTGTCACCTTAGACAGTGTAGTAGCCCTTTACTGTTTCTTTTCTGGTCTCCAGCCTCGCGATGGTTAGTGTGTCCACCATGAGGTTTTGGTTTATTCTCCAGTATGTAAGTGCGGGGCACTCATATATGATGTGAGAGGCTGTCTCTTCCTCTTCGTCACATAGTCTGCAAATGGGTTCTTCTCTATAGATGCCCATAGTGTGCATATGTTTTCTTAGGGTGCAGTGTCCGGTTATTAATCCTGTCACTATCCTAATCTGATTCCTATTTTAGTTTTAGTAGTTCACTTGTCAATGCTTTCGATGGTGAGTCCAGCGTGATTTACTGTGATTTTGCCTTGGAATGTGGGTTCCAGTATGACTGATGTTGTATTTGAATCCACCGAGTCATGTAGCCACGAACCGAGGCTTTTGGTATTCCAAAAACAGGTTCAGGACCCACAAACATTGCTGCGGAGCCTCGCCTGGCCAGGGTCTGCATTTTTCAGCTGCCCTGTATTCCCCTGTGTCCTGGCACCCAGGAAAGTGTAACTTTGTTGTGGTTAGCCAGGTTTAGGAGGCATTGCAGACAGTTCAAACAACCTTGGAGTTGACTTGTTGGGATGCCAAAAGCTTTTACATGGCCGCTTGACTATCCAGAGAAAATAGTAATGTCCCTGCCCTTATATCTCCTCCTCAAGTTCTCTGCAGACAAAGTTCAATGGCATATGTTTGCCTGGAAAACAGTGGCATATTTCCCCAGGGAAGCATAAGCATTGAACCTGGGGGTCATACCATGTATTCCTGCGCCAGCTCCATTGTCAGTCTTGGATCATCAGTATACCAATAACTTCCGAGACTGACCAGGAGATCTAACTCACTACCCCGCCAGGTAAGCTGGGTTTTGTATGGTCTGTGTGTGTATTTATTCGTTTTGGCATTGTATGCTCCCCATCTCAAGTATTGGGTTTGTGATACTGCTCGTTATTCTGGTGTGTCCTAGGAGCGGAGCCAGAGCACCAGTTGCCGTTACATTTCAGCCTGTGCTTTAATCTCTTTCCGCCTTAATAATTATACCAGAGGAGCTTAAAGCAGAGTTTCCATGGCTGCAGTTGGGAGATGCTTCTAATAGCTCCCGTTATGCAGAGACATGCTAGTCGCTGGGTTTGGATAACTCCAGCTCTGCTTTTCTCACCATTCCTGTTTCAGCCACCAGATAGTTGAACCATGAGTTATCCATGGGTCTACCACAGCAGTGTACAACCAGTGTACCTTAGGTAGCTGAAATCCCAATTCTTCCCCACAGCTCTTTTGGTAGCCATTGACCATTTTGCCCTTATTAATCACATTCTGCATATGTGGATTCCAGTTAACAGAATCAGAGTTAATCCCAAGAGTCATATACCTCCTGAACATAGCCAGGTGGTACCGAAGAAGTGAGGAGATTTTAAATCATCCAACTGCTTCGTCTAGTGAAGGGTATTAGCGCAGTTTTTGCTAAGTTAGCAGTAAGGTTTTCCTTGTTGCACCATCCCTCCACAATTCTCAGTGCCTTGCATATAGCTCCGAGGTTGTTTTGTTATGCTTCCCCACGACAAGTATAGTGATGTCATCCATACCCCTGGGTGTAAATAGTATTATTCAGTTCCACCAGGAGTTCGTCAACAACCATATCCCACAGTAGTGGGGATAGAACCTCCCTGTGGGCATCCTTTGACCACTGACACCTCCATTGTTTCGCTGAATAACGTTGCTTGCGCTCGTCTGCCAAGTAACATGTTGTTTATCCACCTAGTGGTGTCGTTAACATTATGTCTGGCAAGAGCCGCGGCCATTGAGTTGAAGGGAGGTTCGATCAAAAGCTCCTCAATATAAGAAATGCAACAAGTGCGATTTCCTTGTTGTTCGGTGCGAGTTCTAATCTGGTCACCAGTTGATGATGAGCAGATTCGCATAGATTTTTCTGACTGATAGGCATGTTGGTTTTGTGGAGTGGCCTCTGTCAGAGGTTTCCCTGACATACCTGTCGATCAGTTTTTCCATTGTTTTTATCATAAAAGACGACAATGTAATTGGTCCTAAATCCCTTTGCCTAGGAGCAGTCCTTACCCGGCTTTGGAATGAAGACCATTTAGTCTGCTTCCATGCATTGGGCAAATAGCTCGTAGCTAGGCTTGCACAGGAAGGATTTACAAAGCAGTGGAACTAGGGTTTGCTTTCCCTACTGTAGTAGTGCTGGGATTATCCCATCAGGTCCAGGTGCTTTATGAGGCTTCAAATGATTCAATTGCCCACTCGATTTTTTCGTAGGTTATGACTTCCTTTGCTACTTCCAAGTCGCTTCTTGTGGGCCGAATATTTGGAACATTGACGACTGGGTAAGATCAGTTATTTGGGTTTCTCTTGCGATCTGGCTAGATGTGTTTGGAGCAAAATCTCCAAAAGTTTCCTGCAGTTTCAGAGTAGGTTCCATCTGGTTCTTTTTTAGAGTGCCAATAGGATTGACCGGATCTTTAGACAGGATTTTTTGGAGTCTGGCTGCCGTGCTGGTATTTTCAACCTCCCTGGCGTATTTCCTCCGCCGAATCAGTTACAACTGCGGGTGGTTTGTTAACATTTTAGTGAAATTTGAATTGATATTCATCCCACTCACCTGTTTTCTTCGCTCTGTTGAACAGTCTGCGGTTTTCATAGCTCAGTAGTTCGTTATTCCACCAGGTAGATTTTTTCCTGGCGGTTTGCTTTACTAGAGGACAGTTATTCTGATAGAGTTTGTAATAGCCTCCAGTAGTTCACAGGAAGCAAGCTCTATGTCAGTATTATTCCTAATGCTGGTTTTGACGTTACTGCAGTTGATGGTCAAAGTTTCCTTGTATTTCTCCCAGTCCGTCTCCTCGGGTCACGGTACTCCCCTTGGCCTCTGAAAATGCAGAGATCGCCAGGAAGATGTGCCTGTGATCAGACAGCGACTTTTCTCAGATACATACCACCGAGTTACCTGGGATCGTATACGCGGAGATGCCAAAGTAACGTCGATTACCTCTTTACGCTCTAGTCAAAAAAGTGGGTTCTTTCCCCCCTATTTAATATCTCTAAATTTTCAGAAATTAAAGCCCAAAAAAGTACTCATTTCTGTTGATATCACTGTTTTAAGCAGTGTGGTGTGCGTTGGCATCCATCCCAATAATGAGCTGTAGGTTAGAGCGCCTACAAATTTTCTCAACTGGCGGGTTCCTCAGAGGGGGGGTTCGATTATCATATGGAAAGATAGGTTGAAGGGGGCAGCTTCAGTCCATACCTTCATGATGTATTGCCTTACCGCCGCCTGGTCCCTAGAACGGGGAATTCAGTCATTTTTAAAGGCATGTAATTCCTTCTTAAAAAAATATGCAGGATCTGACATTACCAGAGTTGGAGTCTTTAAATACTTCCTCGGCTTCGCCTAACCCCCCAATTTTTCCCTTTTAAAAAAACCAAGGTTCTTGTATGAGGGCTATGTCTCTCCACGAGATAGGAGCCTGCATAGGACAGCCGTGGCTGCCCTGTTATGTTGAAAAATTTTGGGCTTGAAGCACCCGCAGTTCCTGCAGACTCCTGTTTGAGCTTTAGGTCACTCTGAAGGTGATTGGGTTTGGGCCCCCAAAAAACTGGTAGCCCCTCTTGCCCAACCCCTTTCCCAGGGCTTGTTCGTCCATAAAAAGGGGACAGGTGATGCCCTGTTTCCCCACTACGGCTGGGGAATGGGGGTTTCAGTCACCTTGTTTGAGATCCTTGTTTGAATCCCAGATTCTGGAGGATTTTCCGGCTCCTTGTCATCAAGGAGTTCCGTAAATTTGTCACAACCTTGGCAGTTTTGACAACATCTTAGCGTATCCTCTCTAAGGGTCGCCCCCTCCAGGGTTGAATTTTGGAACTTTGTCCATTAGCCGGTCCTTGCGTGATCGTTTACCAGGTTACGAAAAGTACCCCACCTGCGGGTAGCTACCCGCAAACTGGGGCCCCTTCCCCGCTGGAGACTTGAAGATCCCCCGAGTCATCGCCATCTGAATCTGTTTGGACTGTTCCGCGGTGAGTTTCCCTCCGGGAACGAGTCCAACGAGACTGCCTTTTTTGTGGCCTGTAGAGCCTGTTTGAAGGTTGCCCCAGTTGTTGTACGGGGTTTTTACCTTCATGCTCAGCCCGGCCTTTCTTGGTTTGTCTCGCACAGGGTGATGTGCTGATTGCGGGGAAATTCCGTTTGCCTTTCCTTGGGTTCGGTTCCCCAGACTCCTTTGCTGCCGGGAAAGGTTTCTCCCGCTCAGTTTTTTGGGTTTCCTATTTGCTGGGCTTCCTGGGTTTAATAGGTTCACCTCGCTTTAGCCGCCTCAATTGCAAGTTTCCGGCGCTGTGCACCAGACATCTGCGCTCGAGGTTGGGCTTCCGCTTTTGCTGGGTTTCTTGAGCTGCAGGGTTGTGCCTGCAGGTTCAAGTCCAGCGGATTTACCTCAGGCGTAGGTGAGCTTGGGCTTCATGACCTTCCTCCCACCTCCATCTGGGTAAAGGGTTGTTTTTTTTTTTTGTTGAATCCATTTGATTTCCACGGTGGTCGGAAGAAAGGGGGTCCATCCCAGCGAGCCGCTTACTGGGACAGGGGCCCCCCCGAAAGGGCGCCGAAAATTCTGGAGGGCTCCCTTAAAAACATCTCCCCCTGTGCCACGCATCCCTTCGGCACGGATGTCCTCACCACCTTGGGATTTGGGTTGTAGAAGAAGAAGAAGTAGTGGGAAAATGAGTAGCTCTAGCCTTTGGAAACCCCAAAGGCGTAGGGGCTTGGAAAAAAAAGAGTTGGCCAAGGAGGCCGATAGAAAAAATTAAAGCTTGTCTCCCAAGACTAGTTTAAGAAGGAGAGAAAATAGGTACCAGGTATCACCAGATGTGAGCACTGGTGGTGGTCCGCGGCAGCGACCTTCGCAAAGTTTTGAGAATTTTATCTTCTCTCCCCTACTTATAGTCGCCCTAAGATTTTGGAGACCTGGCCGATCCCCAATCCGCCACCCGGGGACGCGCTTGGTAAAGGGGCCACCCCCCCCAAAAAAAAAAAATCATGTCTTCCAACGAAGTATTTTAAAAAATAAATTACCTTTCATTTTTTCAAGATGAACTGTTTCGCTTTTTTTTTAGCTGAGATCAGCATCCTGTTTTTTAAAGAAAATTATAATCAATTAGCGCGTATATGGAAAAAGTTTAAAAATATGAAAAGTAAGATTATGTAAATTAAACAATAATTTATTTTTCTAAAAAATTCAACAATAAAAAATACTCTTTAATTAGAAAAGTTTCCAGAATTGTCAGAAATTAAAACGAAAATTTTAAATTATTATTATTTTTTTATCTTGGGACAGTCCACGAAGGCTGATGCCTAAGTACTAACGTACCGTGGGTGTCTTAAGTGTGGTAAAGGGAGTTTGTTCACACGGGACTTAAATATTTGGAGATTGGAAGGAGAAGGAAAAACTTCTGCGTGCAGCAGGTTCCATAATCTTGACACTCTAGGGATGAAAGAACAAAGAAAGCAGGAATTTCTGAAGATGGAATTGTCTCTATCTCCAAAGGAAAAGCCGATCTGTTTGCCAAACAATTTGCTGCCAATTCTACGCTTGATCCTCCTATTAATCTTCCTCTTCCAACAGATGCCCCTGTTTCTCATAAAATGTCCGATATAATTTTTAAAGTCAAACAGATCAAGCGTATTCTTTCTTCTCTTAATACTAAAAAATCGTCTGGGCTGGATGGCATACCAGCAATCGTCTTAAAAAAATGTGCTCCCGAGCTTGCATCCATCCTAACTCGCCTCTTTCGAATCTCTTACGACACGGGCATTTTCCCGGAGAGTTGGAAAGCTGCGCGTGTGCAACCTGTCCCCAAAAAAGGATCCAAAACTCTCCCTTCCAACTATAGACCTATATCTCTTCTTTCAGTTGTTTGCAAAGTAATGGAAAAATTCATTAATTCCCAAATCTTAAAGTATCTTGAAAAACATAAGATCTTACATGATAGACAATATGGATTCCGTCACAGTAGATCCACAGCTGATCTTCTTTCCTTTGTCTCACACAACTGGAACAAGTCCCTTGAGTTTCTTGGTGAATCCCAGATCGTTGCTCTTGATCAGGTCTGGCATGATGGGCTTCTTAACAAACTTCCTTCTTACGGTCTTCCACCTAAACTTTGCTCTTGGCTTTCCAGTTTCCTTTCTAATCGACGTATATCAGTTAGTGTAGATGGTCATTCCTCCAGTTTCTACCAAATTAATGCCGGGGTGCCCCAGGGCTCATTGCTGGCACCCACGCTGTTTCTTCTACACATTAACGATCTTCTCTCTTCCACAATCAGTCCCATTCATAGCTTTGCTGACGATAGTACCCTCCACTCTAGTATTCAATTTCATAAGCCACCGTGTGATTCTGATTTGGAAAACAAGCGCAGGTCACTGCAGATATCTCTTTCACAAGACCTCAAACTTATTTTGGAGTGGGGCGCCAAAAATCTTGTTCAGTTTAATGCCTCGAAAACACAGTCATGTTCGCTGTCGCGAAAAAAGTCAGCAAATGCTCATCCCTTACATATGAGCGGCCAAGTTCTGCAGAACAAAGAGTCGTTTAATCTTGTCGGCGTTACTTTTGAGAATAACTTTAACTGGCACAAACACATTATATCCATAGCCTCGGCAGCTTCAAAAAAGCTTGGATTCCTCTTCCGAGCCAGAAAATATTTCTCTTCTTCCAATCTGTACACTCTGTATGTATCTCAAATTAGACCCTCTTTAGAATATTGTTCTCATGTCTGGGGAATGGCGTCCCCTACAACACTTAGCATTCTGGACTCCATTCAAAGAAGAGCCGTTCGTCTTATTAATGATCCAACGCTCACAGAAAGGCTTCCTCCTCTTGCCCACCGTCGAGCTGTAGGGGATCTGTCGCTCTTCTATAGGTATTTTCACGGCTTCTGCTCAGAGGAGTTGGCCAGTATAATTCCTTCTCTGGCAGCTCCCAACAGAGCAACCCGTAGTGCAACTTTTATGCACCCTTTTACAGTTCAGTTAGAGAGGCCCCGAACTTCCCGCTTTCTTCGTTCCTTTATCTTTAGAGTGTCAAGACTGTGGAACCTGCTGCCCGCAGAAGCTTTTCCTTCTCCTCCCAATCTCCAAATATTTAAGTCCCGTGTGAACAAACTCCCACTCACCACACTTAAGGCACCCACGGTACGTTAGTACTTAGGCATCAGCCTTCGTGGACTGTCCCAAGATAGAAAAAAAAGAAAAAAAGTTCGGCGCCTCTCTAACTGAACTGTAAAAGGATGCATAAAAGTTGCACTACGTGTTGCTGTATTGGGAGCTGCCAGAAAAGGAATTATACTGGCCAATTCCTAAGAGAAGCCTGAAAAATTGAAAGCGACAGATCCCCAGCCAGGTGGGCTGAAAGAATTTTGTGACGTTGGTCTTAATAACGAGCTTTATAGATCATGTTGTTTCGTCGGCAATGGGGCCCCATTGCCCAGACATAAGAACTATTCTAAAAAGGGGCTGATCTGTGATACATACAGAGTGTACAGATTGGAAGAAGAGAAATATTTTCTGGCTCAAAAGAGAAATCCAAGCCTTTTGAAGATGGATGTAATGTGTTTGTACCAGTTGAGGTTATTCTCAAAAGTAACGCCGACAAGATTAAACGACTGTTTGTTCTGCTGAACTTGACCGCTCATATGTAAGGGATGAGCATGGGCAGACTTTTTTCGCGACAGTGAACATGAGTGTGTTTTCGAGGCATTAAACTAAATAAGATTTTTGGCGCCCCAATCCAAGATAAGTTTAAGGTTTTGTAAAAGAGATATCTGCATTGACCTGCGCTTGTTCTTCAAATCAGAATTACATGGTGGCTTAGAAATTTTTGTTTTATTTACAGTAACCCATATTTATTACTTTTTTATCTGTCTATTTTTTATAGGACAGAGACAAAACGTGCAGAGGCAGCAGGTTCCGTATTCTAGACACTACAGGGATGAAGAAACCAACAAAGTGGAAAGTCTTTAGATAAACTGTAACTTTTAAATCAGGTGCTAGGAATGGACTATTGGCTTATTTTTTTTTAACAGAAGACGTGGAAATACCTAAAAAATAGCCATATATCCCCCACAGCTCTCCAGTCGGTAAGAAATTGAAGCTTTATTGGAAGAGTGGGGTCATAAATGAGGCAAATGACTCTTCTTTGGATGAAATAAACAATACTAAGAGTTGTAAGTGTTGCCATTCTACAGATGGGAACAGTATTTTTAATTTAAGAATCATAGATAGTACACAAGCAGGGGGAAAACACTTTGTGGCTGAAAAAGGAAATCTAAGTTTTTTTACATATGTTTTACGCTAATTAAGGTATTTTTTTAAGTAATACCAGAAATTCAAATGTGTTTTTGTTCTGCAGAACTTGGATGCTCATAGGGTAGGCAGACCCTTTTTCGAGACAACGAACAAGATTGTGTTTTAGAGGCAATAAAGTGGACAACATTTTTGGTTTTTTAATCTGAATAACAGTTAAATCTTTTGTGATATCAACATTTCTTTGCTTTTGTTTTTCAAATCAGGCTTATAGACTGGTTTAAAAAACTGATTATTAGAGCAACTTGTACTTTTGTTAGCGAGACTGGATTATATAGATTTTGAAAAAAAGGTGATCGTTGATGTAAAGAAAAATTATTATTTGTGCTAATACAAAGCATAGAGCTACTATCAAGTTTCCTGGAGCCTTAGATATGTAAAGAATAACAATCTGGGATTTACCCAAAAACTTAAGGGACTTTTTTTAGTTATGTTAAACAAATAAAAGAAGATAATATAGTGTGGATTTTTTGTGGTGGAATGCGTAGTACATGTCATATACAATTTGGTGTTCCCAATGGTGTTAAAACAAAGAAGTTAAAAAAATGTTTCATTACTTTGCCAATAGCTAAGAAAAAAAAGGAAAGATTGTAATCAAGAATAAATAGTACACGTGCGTCTTTTCAGAAAAATGCTCAAGTCATAAAAAATATGAAAAAAAAAAACGAGTTAAGATATGAGCATTTTTTAAACCCTATTTTCTTCACACGACTATTAGTTTGCCATTTTTCTGGTATTCAGAAAAAAAAGCATGCAATAATTTTAAAAATATCATGAGTAACAGAAGAAAAAAAAAACAGGTACTATGTTTGTGGTCGTCGATTGTTTATAGATGGTAAATTCAAGGTAGTTTTGGTTGGTTGGTTTGACTTTTTTAGCAGGTATTCAAAAAATATATTGTTTTATTATTGCCTATACTCATCGTATAGTTAATTTTATGTAATTTTAGCAAAACAAAACATTTGTGGATCCTATTTAATGAAAAACCCTAAAAAGTAATTAACTTTCAAAATAATACAGATTTTTTTATCATATTTCATAACACTTGCAACTTGCGTAATATTTTCATATTTATCTAAATATTATATTATAAAAAATAGGTATTTTTATAATACCTAATTACATTTAAATACTTCTAGCAGAGACTCTCGACAAAAAAATCATTATATTTTACAGTACCAATTATTCCTTCTATTAAGAATGGTTAACTCAAAAGCTGATAAATTGCAAATTTTAAGTTAAGTTAGAAAAATACATCAACTCTGTTAGTAAAACAGTTAGAAATATGGCGTGTCTTGGAACTAATCCAGACCTATTTGAATTTGGTAATTTATTTATCTTACAATAAATCTTCCTAGCAATTCTTTTATAGTTTAATTTAGGCCAAGAGGTTTGTTTACTTCTTCAAAGATAATTGGTTTTTCGTTTGCATATATCTTAAATCCTTTAACTGCTGCATTTTAAATTGCAGCTATTCTTATTTCAAAAAGAAAACGAAGACTATTAAATTATTTTATTAGAGTTCGTTTAAGGATATAAAGTTTATTAAAATTGATTCTATAACGTTGCAATATTTAAAATATTTAAGGTCCTTTTTTTAGGTAAATATTGTCTTCCTAATAAATTTACAATAGTAATGTTACAGTAAATAAATGAAATTTTATTATAACAAATAATATAGACAGTAAGTAATTATAAAGTCTTAATCTAGCCAAAAGACTTATGTCGGCTAATAAGCGCACTTATCAGTAAATTATTTTTGACTATAAAGTAAATATAAAATGAAAGTACGTTTTAATATTTATTTTACCATGTAAAAACATACGCAAGCAGCCAGCATTTAAAAAAAGTTTTTGGTAAATTGCGATAATATGATCCATAGAATTATATTGAACTTTGAGGGGTCACCATTTTGTCAAAATTATTTTCTTATGGAATTTTAAACGTTGCTGATATAATAAATAATTATTACTTTTGGGTAAAATTCTTACCGGGGCATATATTCAGCTAGCATCCTCTAAGATTTATCTCTGCTCCAAGCACTATAAAACATGCAAAATACCCTATTAAAATCATGTCTTACTTAACAAAGTATTTTAAAATAAGTAAATTACCTTTCAGTTTATTAAGATAAACAATGTTTTGTTTTTTTATTTAACTTACCGGATAATATATTAATTTTTAATGGTATAATGTATCAAATTTTATAGAATTAGTCCAGTCGAGAAGTGTGTTTCCTGCGAGAAATAGAACGATTTTGAGTTGCAGTTGTTATTAACAAAAAAACGAAAAAAAAAAAAGAAAGCCATTGCAATCTTTGATGATAACTCAAAAATCATAGAAGATAGCGGAAATTGCAAAAAGATTCTTAAAGGGAAGAAAATTTTCGATCAGAAATTTTTATTCCTGGAGTTCTATCTCCCTTGTTTATAATTATAATTTAATGCTGAATATGGGCCTCTGCGCGACATTTTTGTTTGCGCGCTCGGCGTCAAAACCGAGTACGTCATACTAAATAATTTTTTCTGGAAATTAAATAATTATTAAAATATTTTTAAAAATTTATTATCGTTGAAAGATTAACTTAACATTCATTTTTAACAAGTTAGACAATTTTTGATTTACAAAATTGTTTCTAACTCCCGGCTTCATTGTACATAATTTTTTTTTAAATAATTATCGTCTAATTTTTTTTTGCATCGTTCTTATATACATACCTAACAAGATCAGACCATACAAGTTTTTAAAAATTAAGTGCTTTGTTTATTATAATTTTATAATTTTGACAATATCACTTTAATATTTCATTATATTTAAATTAATAACAAAGGATTAAATTTTTTAAAACTTTTATGACGTTTTCTTCTTAAGTATGTATATTAGAAGGGTTTCACAAAGCAAAAAAGTAATACGACAATTATTTAAGCATTTTTTTTAATATACAATGAGGGCAAAAGTTCAAAACAATTTTATTAACTGACAATTGTCCAACTTGTTAAAAAACTTACTTTAAGTTAAACCTATAACGAAAAGAAATTCTATAAAGTGTTCTAAATACACTTCAGTTATTGAAAATATTTAATTTAATACTAAATACCCTAAAAAAATATTTAGACGTACTCGGTTTTGACGCCAAGCGCGCATTCAAAAATGTCGCGCGGAGGCCCATTTCTGAGCGTAAAATTAAAATTATTTACAATGGAGATAGAACTCCGAAAGTTGAGACTTTTTTATCAGAAATTTTCTTCTTTTCCTCTTCTGTAATTTCCGCTATTTCTAATGGTTTTTGAGTTAGTAGCAAAATCGAAATTGCTTTTTTTTCGTTTTTTGTTAATAACAATTGGAAGTTTTATTGCTCAGAGGTAGAAATACATTGTTGCATTTTATTTTTTCGCTCTTATTGTAACAGACCCTGACTTAAGTCGATAAACTTTACGGCTTTTAAAATTATCTAATTTTTAACTTACGTGGCACGGAAAACTTAATTAATGACAACGGTAATTTTTACAAAAAAAGTCCATCCAGGACGTCCTCAAATTCGTGCCCTTAATCCCCTTTCATGGTTTTCTTTGGTAAAAATTATTATTGTTATTAATTTTAAAAATCACCCTTTTTGTATCATGCAAGTTTAAAATTAAAATATCTCGATTGTCATAGGTTCATCGACTTAACACAAGAGCACTCTTTTTATATAAAACTTTGTTGCAAATAAGAATCATTTACTAAATTAATAACAATGGTAATACCAAAAAATTTATGAGAAAATAATGGTTAAAAAAAATAAACATTGTCAGAAGCTATAGATTGCCCATTTTTTGCGATATTGAAAAATTGCGCGCTCACTGCCCTAAAGGTTCAACTCGATAAAGAAAAATTCCTACCAAAATTTTGTTTTAATCGGATACAGGAAATGGTGCCGCATATCATATTACTTCTGCTGAAAAAACAAAATTATTGTTTGTTTACTTTTACAGATATTTTATTTTAAAGGCCAAATTTATTATAAAACCACATATTGTTGTTATAAAAGCATATAAAAAACAAAAATTATATCCTCTTTGTCCTAAATTTTGAAT
The DNA here is from genome assembly GCA_019359885.1 of Listronotus oregonensis. Taxonomy (NCBI): domain Eukaryota; kingdom Metazoa; phylum Arthropoda; class Insecta; order Coleoptera; family Curculionidae; genus Listronotus; species Listronotus oregonensis. The sequence continues at coordinate 44,398 of JAHBCN010003708.1, read as the reverse complement.
AAAATTTTAAGGAGCAAGCAAATTGTAGCAACAAAGGGCAACGCAGAAGTTGACACTTGTTTGATATAATATTAATTAAAAAAAGACCTAGATAAAAATACACTTAAGTCATTTTACGATATATGTACTAATATTTAAGTAAAAATATTTTAAATCCTGCATCATTGTTTTTTTATTTGGTAAACAAGTCTTATAGTACTTACACACTTTAAATAAAAAATGATTTTACTTCTCGTCCTTAGTCCATATATTTTTATACTTGATAATTAGCTTTAAACCTTTCTCAGTTGTGTTACTTACTACTTAAGGATTGTTGACAATTTTACAACACTTGAAATAACCTCCGTGTTTATTCCAGGTTGCCGAATGGTTTAAAAAAAATCTCTGAAAAAATTCAGTTGTCAAAAAAAATTATAGCCAACCGATAAGTCATAAATATCTTCATTTTTAATTTGTTTTAACTCCCCTAATATTTATTACCCGTTTCGTGCCCTCTTCATGTAATGGTGGCCTATACCATTTCTTTTGTGACTTCGTTTGAAATCCCAACCGCTGTGTTCGCACGTCGTCGTCGTGGTTGGGCCGCAGTAGGATATTTTGGAACATGCGCTATAGTTGCTGGTTATCGGCAACTCTTGTTGCCACCGTATGGAACGGGATCCAAAGCTAAGACGAACACAAGGCTTAACTCAAGGTGTAAGCATACCGTGCTAATAAGGGAATGACATCCTGTGCCTTAAACAGGTGTCCCCAACGGTGCCTCTGAGATACAGGGCTACCTCTCATCTATTATCTATTCTTACTGCGCTAATGCGGGGCTCTGCCGTGGTGGACTATTACTTCCCTAGCTCCAAACAGAAAGCGGGTAGAACCACTTTCATAGTAAAAAAGTGACAAAGGTGCGCTAACCAAACGGATAAATCCGTTTCGAGAGGTGCAACCCTGACTTTTAACAGAAAACGGATAGAACCGTTTTCATAGAAAAAGGCCAGAAAAACAGTCTTAGAAGGAACATCTGCTTCCTGTAACAAGGACCTGGTAGCTACTCACGTCACTATACCGGAAGAGGAGGGCAGGACGGATCTAATCGTCTGCTCGTCATACTCTCCAGGAGACAGGGACACCAGAACACATATTGTGCTCGTGTCCGGTAGCGACACGAGGTAAGAGGAGTTGTAAGAACTCTCCCCAATCTGATATTGGATTCATTAGAAGTCTGATCCTATTGGGAGAAATATAAAAGGGTGTGAGCCACAATAGACCGAGCGGTCGCGGTGGAGGGCGTAAAAAGTCCACTTACATCAAACCAATCAATCGTTTGAAATATATTGGAGTTTATTTTCACGAAACTTAAATATTTTGAGATTTAAAGGAGAAGGAAAAACTACTGCGGCTGGCAGGTTCCATATTCTAAAAACTTTGGGGATGAAAGAACAAAGACAGCAGAAAGTTTGGTGCCTCCCAAGTTTAGGATGCATAAAAGTGGCACCACGTGTTACTTTGTTGGGAGCTGCTAGAGAAAGAATTATAATGCCCAATTTCTCGGAGCAGAAGCCTTCCAGATATCTATAAAAGTGCCACAGATATAGATATAGCCTCAGTTGACAAAAGAATCCAGCATTTTGATAAGCGTGGGATTATTAATAAGACAAACATCTGTTCTTTGAATGGAATCAAGAATGCTAATATTTATATGAGAAGTCTTGTTTCATAAAATTTCTTTTTTTTGTCTGTAAGGAATCTGGCTCCTGTAGGGATAACGGTACTTCCTCTCAAAACTCTTGCTTTATTTCTATTTTTCTTTCAATTCATTAGAAACTGTTTCCCGAGGATGAAAGTGTCACGATTTTCATTAGTTAGAGATTTTTTTAATACTTTGTTGAAATTGCTCCAAACTTGATGTGCGATCATTATCATTGTTGGTTAAAATAAAATTTAAAAAAAAATGTTTTATAGAATGGACAAATAAAAATATGCTGTTACTATTATATTTTTTTAAATACTGCAAGTTTTTTCAGGAGATTTCTTTTTTCGAAATGTAAAACGTATTGTAAAGTATTATCTGTTCTTTGGAAATTACAGCACACTACACATTAATAGGTTTAAGCTGCATATCAGGGTCTACTGATCCTATTTAAATAAATGCTTATTTGACCCATTTAAAATGCATATGTAATATTGGTAAACATGTTTAAAAAAAGAATTATAGGGTAAATCTGGCTAAAAAAACCATATAGGGTGGCGTTACAGTAGATCTGATTACTTCTGATCAGTTATGGTTGGTTCTGTTCACTGTTTCTAACTGCAATGCATACATTTTTTCAAGCTTTTTTTAAACATTCCCATCACAATATTTGTATCATGACACTTAACAATACGTCCAGAAACAAGAACTTACTTTAAATAACTAGAACCAGCCAAAATTACCCAAACGCGTCGTGGACTACTTTTTCCGTCAATGAACGTTTTCAGTCTTCAAGTCAAGACACATAAAACCCATTATTTGCAGTTATTCAGGATCTAAATATACCACATTGCCTATTGGTATCAGTTTATAAAAAAAACAAGGTTCGAGTTTTCTAGTCCTTAGCGTCGTAAAGTGTTTTTATTTGTGGTCCACATATTATTATACTTATTTCGTTTTAACTGTTACGAAGGTTAATTTTAAATTTAATATTAAAACATCAAATTGTATTTCATTTCTAACACGAATCGCCCCACGTTTAAGACTGTCGCCCTTAAAAGGACTTTACCATTCTTACCAAATAATTCTGTCTCTTGAGGATAATTTCAAGCGAATTGAATTGCCGACATAGGAACAAATGTGACTTTGAAAGGGCAATAACATCCTATTCAGCTTCAATGAAATCCGTGCTCGATTAACTAAGAAAATTTGCTAACGAAATAGATTTAAAGAAAAGGCCCAAACATGAAAGGAAAGAAAATAGGGATTTAGCTTCACCAACTAAAATTTGGAAGGAAAAATGAAAGTTATTTTATAAATTAGTGTCTGCTTTTAACTGTTTAGTATTAAAAAAATATAAAGTTTGATTTTTTCTTAAAGGAAAAAGTAAGTTTAAAATAAAAATACTAAAATTACTATTCCAAACGCAAAATACCTAATAAAAATAATAAGAACACCGTTTAATAAATGACTTAAGGTTATAAAATATTATGTTTTTTATTAATTGAATAAAAAACCTTGGCTTTATTTTTTTAAACAGCAAAAAAAATATTGTTTTCTTTAATTAATTTTTGATAATGTCTAGTTTTATTTTGTATCTGTACTTACGGGAGAGTGTAAACCCTTAACAAATAATTTTGCCTTTTCTGGATTATTTTAAGCAGATTGAATTGCCGATGTAGGGACAATTTTGTCTTTAAGAGGGCAATAAAATCCTATAAGGCTTTAATAAAATCCGAGCTCAATTAATTTAGAAGCTCTGCTAACAAAATTAAAGGCAACAAGAACTTAACCACTTTAACTAGTATCTTAAAAAACAATTTAAAGGTATTTTTGAACTATTGCATCTTTTAAATTGTTTTGTACTGTGATATATTAACAGTTATTAGATATTTTTATATGAGGCAGCTAAATAACAATTTGTGTTTAGAAATTGCAAACATACAAAAATTAAATATCAAAACGAGATACTAATGACATAATATTACAATAAAATAAACTTGCTTTTACAATAAAAATTATCTAATGTAGGGCTAAGAAACCAAAAACACTAATTGAGAAATAAAAATAACTCACGACGCCGACGAGTCATTCCCTCTTTTGAAATGCGGGGCTCTGCCGTGGTGCACTATTACTTTCCTAGCTCCAAACAGAAAGCGCACAGAACTGCTTTCATAGAAAAAAAGTGACAAAGGTGCGCTGACCGAAACGGATAAATCCGTTTCGAGTGGTGCCACCCAAGGTCACAAGCAGACAAAGGTGCGCCGACCAAAACGGGTGAATCCGTTTCGAAAGGTGCCCCTAAAGTCACAGGCGCCTGTTGTACGGGGAACGGCTAATCCATCCCGAACAAACAGGTGCTTGAAAAGAGATCCCTGAATCCAAACAGAAGGCGGACAGAACCCGTTTTTGTGGGAAAAGGGTTCCCTGGCTTTTAACAGAAAACCAATAGAACCGTTTTCATAGGAAAAGGTCGGAGAAACGGCCTCAAAAGGAACATCTGCTTCCTGTAGCAAGGACCTGGTAGCTACCCACGTTACTGTACCGGGAGAGGAGGGCATGACGGATCTAATTATCTGCTTGTCATACTTTCCAGGAGACAGGGACACCAGACGTCCGGTAGCGACACGAGTAAAAGGAGTTGTAAGAACTCTCTCCCAATCTGATATCGGATTCATTAGAGGTCTGATCCTATTGGGAGAAATATAAAAAGGTGTGAGCCATAATAGACCGAGCGGTCGCGGCGAAGGGCGTAAAAAGTCCACTCACTTTAAACCTACCTACTTACCCAGGGTGAGAAATAAAATTTTGGAAACATTTACGACCGAGTGATGATCGCATTGTTAAATTTAGCAATGGCGTTAGCAATTGTTAAAAGTTAACAACGGTTTAGAATGTTAAACAAAACGTCATTGTCAGTGTTATTCAATGATTTTTGTAGGCAACCTGTCAAAATCTGATATTTTGTTTAACATTCTAAACCGGTGTTAATTTTTAACAATTGCTAAGTCCATTGTTAAATTTAACAACGCGATCATTACTCGGCCGTTAGTATTTTTTATTAAGCATAGTATAAAATAAAATGTATTTGTTTTTAGGATCTAAAGATTTAAAAGCTGGAATACCAATGATAGTTTTGAAATGCATTGTAGTTTTAACACTAGCTAGTCCTTTATTAGATTTTTAAAGAGATATAACATTTTTAAGTTGTATATTGTTTTTGACGAACATAATTCTTAACCGGTAATATATTTATGAACATTATATGTTTGCCTAGTAGTGAAATATACTCAATACTTATTTTAGTAATTATAAATATAGGAATATAGTTTATTACATGCAGGGTGGCCGTCCATATTTTAACCCATTTTGATAGCAAATAACTCTAGAACAAATAAATAAATCGAGATGCAGTTTTTGCAGGTGTACTTATATTTCTCTAAAGTTTATTCTTGTATTTTTAACATTTTTTGTGACATTTCAGTAGCTCAAAAAAAATGGCCGATTTTTCGATATGGAACAACTTTGTAAATGAAACATCCTGTATAGTTTCAATATTTTTAAAACTTAATTTATTTCTTTTAAAAAAATGTAACATGGGCTATGGTTATCTTAAAAATAACGTATTTATTGACCTTCGAAAAATTGACTACATGTCGATCAGGAATATTATTTAACAATAAAAATTTGCTTTCTATGTTACAAAAAAAACCTATCGAAAAAGGTATAGGTTATTCACAAAATAATAGGTTACATTACTTTTTAAAAAACTACTGTAAATGTTAAATTTAATTGTTTTTTGGGTGGAGTTTTATTAAACATGTTTCTAAATCTTCTCTGGGTTTTTTAACCAACAATGGCTGACAACGAGACTTATTGTTATTATGGAAACGAGATAACTTTGCTTCCGCGGGCGAATTTTAAAAAAAATACCATTTAATATTCTTATTCGACAGACAGTCAATTCTTCAGAGGTCAATAAACGCGTTATTTTTTGGGATAACAATAGGTTTTGTAAAATTTTTTTAAAGGAAAAGATTAAATTTAAAAAATATTTAAACATATACAGAGTGTTCCATTTAAAATAACAATATTGAAAATTTGTTATTAAGTTAATGGAATGTCACAACAAAAGAGTAAAGATACGGGAATAACGAAATATATAGTGTATCTGCGAAAACTGCATCTTGATATTTTTATTTGTTCTTAAGTTATTCGCGATTAAAATGGGTCGAAATATGGACGGCAACCCTGTATTTACCACATATTTATTAAAACCCAATTTATTTTAATTACTTAATATTTAAAAAAATATATAAGAAGTTTTAACATTTACATTGCTGACCTTTGATTTGACTCACTTATTTGATAATTTTTATACAAAAATAATTGACCTAAATATTCAAATACGTTCCTTAGATAATTTTAATAACAATCTTTGTCTTAATAAATAGTTATTTTTTGCTTTAAATTTATAATCCTTATATTAAAAATAATTAAAGTGCATTCCTAATTTTAATTTTTGTATAATTACACGGTCGATTTAACATTTGAGTTTATCCCAAAAGGTATTTATATGCAAAAACAAAGGATAATGAAATTACTGTAAAATACCTAAAGAGTACGAAAGCATTGTCTTTAAGTGGCATTTGCGTGGGAAACAATCTCAACTGCGGTTGGGGAAAATTTTGTATTTTCAAATATTGCCTTTTTTTGTTCAATGGGTTGTTGATAATTTAATTTTGTGGTGTTTCGAATTTTAAATTTTGGTTGTGTGGAAATTGGACAGAAATGAAAATATATATTTTTGGTCTGGAAAAAAAAAACCCTACGCCATTATATAAAAAAGTGATAAACATTTATTTGTTTGTAAATTGGAAACAATTTTTGATTTATTTAAAAAATAATATACTTTGTGCTGCTTAAATTTGTTATAAATATTTTGCTTCTAACTGTAAAATTTATTTAATTTTATATACAATTGGTTAGTCATTATGTTTTTACGTAACTATTTTTCTAGTATTTGAGGTACGTTATAAGACTTATAACACACCTAGTGGTGTTATTAATCTATAACACAAATAGTCGTTGTAAAACTAAAAAAACAACTAAAAATATATAAATTTTTAAAACAAGTTTCTACACTCCTACAATCCCTACTGCTGATGATAATGATACTAGTAAAGTTCTGACTACGTCTGAAGAGAAACTTCAGGAATCCCTCATCGATATTTTTTTGTGCGAAACTCGCATTTACTTGACAGGACAAACGGACTTTTTAAAGAAATCAGAGATCTATTCGATGAATAACGTTTGTAACCTATAGCATTCATAACATAACAATTCCCCACAGTTAGGATTTAAAAAATGTGACAAATGTCATAATTAAAGGTGTTAAATATAGGCAACTTGTTAATAAAAATTAAAACAGTAAATGTAATTTTTTTGGTTGCATCACATCGCACGTGCGTTTAAACATGACTGCTTCATTGGTGTGATTTGAACGACTCGACATACGACTTCGTCATTCTAATTGTTGCTAAAACACATCTTGAAACACAGAAGCTATTTTTCTAAAGCCACGAGTACATTATCTTTCCTTCTAAATCTTTAAAAATAATAAAAATCTAAATTTAATCTGTAAATTTCACTTTTAATCGTGTCAACATCGCCCTATTAAATTTAAATTATTTTTAAAAAATTCTTTAAAAATCTCAAAATAACGAAAGCCGCCCGTCGCTATGCAATGCTAACACATGGACATGTTTTCGTAAACTCTGTAAGTACTTAACGAGACGACGCATCTAATGAGAGCTCGGGAACATTTGCTTGACGCAAAAGAGTTGGGCAGACGCGGAAAGGGGTAGCAGCGTCGTGATAGTACGTCACGTGCGCCTCAAGGAAACAGAAATAAAATGGGTCGTACGGCAAGCATCGTAGGCCGTGCGACGGTAGAGCGAGGAAAAGCAAAAGCAGTAAGACATTGTTTTTGTCACTGAAGCAATGTTTGAAGTTTATCTCCGATTTTCTTACAACAATTTAGTAAGACTTTGAGTTTTGTCAGTAAATCATTGTTTAAAATTTTATTTCTTGCATTTCGGGAAAATTACCAAAATGTTTTATTTAAATATTTGATGGGAATGTTAGTTTCCCATGGTAGAATCATACTACTTTCTCCATGTTAGCACAAAAAAATTGGCTATTACATCTCTGTGTAACCAATTAAAATTATAAGGTTTCGTACAAGGTGTACATTTCTTAGCTAAGTTAGGTTCCTCAAATATTTCTCTGTGTCAAATTTAAATGGCATACTCTACGTAAAGTTCTAAGATAAAGGTAAGTTCTGGATTAGAACAGGCTTTAGCTGAGAGGGGTGAATAATAAAATTGTTTTGTAAATGGTATGTTTTGGAAATTAGCAGAAAGTTAAGGTAATATCGGAACTTATTGATAAGATAGTTCGTTAATAATTAATACCGGGTGTTTCCAAAACTGAAATGAATTTTTAACTTTGACTTTAAACTTTATAACTTTTATAGTAAAAAAATAACAATCTTAATTGTAAACTCCGGAAGGCGTTTCGGTTTTTTAGTGAAATTTACACAAATTTTTTTCTAATTTAAGGTGAATTTTTCGCCTATTTTTGGGAAAATTTTGTATTTTTTTTTCTCTCATATTTTTTATAAAATTAAGCTTTAATAAATTTGTGAACAGCTGATATTTTAATAAGATAATAAGTTACATTTAATTTTTGTAATCCTTTGACAAAAAAATTAAGTCCATCAGTGCTTAGTGGAAAAGTAAATTCCAACCTTTTCCTTTTCTCTATAACTATCTGTTAAAAACTATAAATTAAAAACATAAAATTGGGTTTTTAATACGCTCCATTGGCGTATTACAGGAACTTGTGGGGTAATAATTTATATATTTTTTTTGTAAATAAAACTTGTATATATTTATTCTTTTATAGTGCCTTATTTAGCAATAGTCATTTTACGGGGCTTCCAGACCTTAAATTTGCACCTATTGGGTTGAAGTTCATATTTAGCCGATAGCAGAGTTTGTCGGTAACTACTTATGGTACGGATGCGTACCGATTAATGTTTCCCCACTACTCATCTTTTAAACCCGTTGTTGCAATTTTGTTTATATACGCACGTGTAATATAAGTAACTATTAAATCGGCATTGGATATACTCCTTAAAAACAAACTACACCCAGTTACCCAAGTTTGAAGTTTGTTACCTAATAATAATACATATATTGCCCATAATAAATAAGACCTGCTAGAAATATAGCAATATATGCGAATTCTAGCAAAAATACAAGTCCTGGTACAAACTTTAAATTAATAATATGATGCCCACAAAAGTAATAAATTATATTATAGTAACTTTAAGGACATACCTGACAAAATCACGGTAAGGTATTTAATGGTATTGGTTAACACGACCAGGCCACAATTGAATTTTGTTTTTAAACACTAAAATTTTTTTTGACACTCTTTAAAGTTTTAAAAAAGGCACGCCCTTATCTCAATGAAACAAAATGAAGCTTCTTGCCTCCTAACTCAGTTATCACTTGAAAACGGTTAGAGATACATCAATAACCAAAACGTTGTGTAACAATTAACAAATAAAGACAATGGAAGTCCAAGATTTTAGTGTTGTTGAAACCATTACATTGTCTAACACCTTCAAGCAAACGTTAATAAATATATGCTTGTTGCAATAAAACATAAACCTTTAAAAGTGGTTTATGTTTTATTATTGGCTTGTTTTGTAATTTATCTAAAATTACAAGTTTTTATGTTTTACTTGCTTTCCTGATTAAAATAAAAGTAATAGTGTTAACCAGTTTATCTAAAACTTGGATGTATTCTAGACATTATAAAACTATAAAATTAATAAATCCAATTGAACCAACAACTTATTGCTCTTTTTTTCCTAGTAAAATAATATCTTAAATTGTTAGTATTTTTTCCCAATAAAGATTAAACTTTTTATTTAATTACCCAAAAATCTACTAATTATTTTAAAATAGGGTAAACCCGATACCCAGATAAAAATAAAATACATAAAATTAAAACTGACTTTAAGTAGGTTACGCAAATATTTACAAATTATTCATGTAAACAAAGTCCCTTAAACTATATTGCCAAAATGTTTAAAGAAGCTTAAATGCTTGTGTTTAAATAGAAAAGTTATTACGTTTAAATGAAAGAGTCTGGTTTCATAGGACTTATTTTTAATTCATTTTTAACTGTATTGCTGTTTATTTAGCCTTTAGCATAAAAGTTTAATTTAACAGTCATGTTGATATTAAAAATATATAACAAATTTTGCTCGTTTTTAGATTTTTCTACAAGGGTGCGTAAAGTGACTAATTTTCGCATACGGAAACGTATATTCTTTTTTTATCTTAGGACATTTAACGTAGATTTAAAGCATAAATACTCGGATATCTTAAGGGTAACAAAAAGTTTATTAATACGTGACTTTAAGATTTGCAAGTATAAAGGAGATGGAAAGACCTATGCAGGCAGCTTTCGCAACCTAGAAACTTTATAGTACAGGATTTTGGCTGGCAACTTTTTCTTCGTGTGTGGATTTGCCTAAAATATTTACAAAAGGTTGGAAATAGCCCGAGAATTAAATTTTATATCATGTCAAGGGGGGCTTTCACCCTGGGGTTGGTTGCCACCCCATCTCGGGGGTGGAAATTTTTTATTACATTTTAACTACAGAAGTCGATAAAAAAGTGATATTAGTTATAGATTGGAGTTATTCGCGAATTAAAGTAACAGTTATTCAAAGAAAAAAATCGACATTTATATTGGGTTTTTGCGAATAACTCAAAAATTGTGCATTTTATCAAAAAAACTCTAAATAGCAAAATTGTAGCTTATAAACAAACAAAAAAATTGTTTTTTACAATTTCTCTACAACCAATACAGACCGAGCTACGGCTTGTTAATTGTTAGCTTTTATTACTCAAATGCTAAATTTGAAATAGTTAAAGTCAAATAGCGGGAAAAATTGAGCGATTTATGATAAAAATAAGGTTGGTGCCTACTTTTTTCCACAAAAAAATCGGTGAAAACAACCCCCTAATTACTCTCCTAATTAAAGTTGATCTTTGCCCTTTTGCAATTCTCTTTATATATGTATTACCAATACATCTCAAAAGTTTATTAAATTAAAATGCTTAATTTTAGAAAAATTGAAGCTTAAAGTAAAAAACAATTTTCCGCAATTCGTAAAAAAAGGCCTTCTCTTCAAAATAACTCCAAAAATACTGGAGTTACGAAAAGTGCTAGAGTAGCGAATTGTAGCTTTTTTGATTACAGATATTTTCCTTTGCAAAGGATTTCTGTACGATAAATATTTTGCGAGATATAACCGTTTAAAGCCTCCATTTACGAGCAACTTTATTTGAGCCCCTTAAGCTCACCTTATTTTAAAACCAAGGGATTTAAAGGTGTTTAATTTACATAGTATTGTAGCTCTTGAAAAACCCTACAAAATAAATTTAAAAAAAACTTTCATTATTCATTAAAAAAGAGCAATGTTTAAAAAAAGTGCAGAAAAGTCGGATTATATTGCAATTCGACTTGTTCTGGGTGCTCTGGTAAGGATTGTAATAATAGTACACAGTAGTAGAAGAAGATAACCACGATGATGATTATGTAAATGAAGACATTTTAAAAATTTTTTAATCTGTGTTTGTAAACATTTTATTTTTGTCTATGTATGTAAATATGCAGGGTATGTTTGTGTAAATAAATATTTGTATGTTATTTTACTTTTTTTTCATTTATATATATTTGGTAGTTTATAAGAATTGCAATTTTTAAAGGATTAAAAATTTGAAAAACATTGAAATTGGTAATATTTTAGGCAGTGATATTTTTAATTAAAAACTTTGTCAAGCTATTCATTTTTTTTTGTAAATCTTTTTTTTTAATTAAGCTATAATAGGAGTTGATTTATGGGGGTTAAAAAGTTGCTAATTAAAATTTTAAGCAACAGCATTCTAAAATTAAATAAATATAATAAATTAATTATTTTTTTAGACTAAATATTTTTTTACTTTAAGCTTTAATAAGGGTTGAAGTATACTGAAATTGTATTACAAAGATGATATGTTTCACGCCCTCCGCCTCTGGAGGAGCTTATTATCCTAAAATCTCTGACGTCATGCAATATTTAGGAATCTTGTGTGACGCGTTATTTAGGGCGTGGCCAATACTATCTGTCAAATGTCAAATGTCACCTGTCAAATGTCAAATGTCATCTGTCACCTGTCATATGTCAAAAACCACGTGAATTGGAAAATTGCCGCTATGCGTAGGATACTTGTGCTAAGACCTAAAGTTGATTTGCGAAAACGCCAAAATTTTAAGTTATGCCGTTCGGGCGCTATCGGCTAATATCGTTATTTAACCCTGATGAAGAGTCTAAGACGAGCGGTTTAAAGTTTTTAAAATTACCGAAACGTTATACCTATCGAAAAGCGAAAACCGCATGGCGCCATCTTTATTTATTTATTTATTACAAAGTAGGGGTACAAACAGACTTACATCCACTAGAGTACCCTCGTTTTAATAAAGTCTTTCAGTGGGTACATGTTTAATATCTAAATATAATTCAAAAACTAAAAACTAAAATATTATTAACACATGTTATTGATTTAAATTATTTATAAATTGGGACTTAATTCTACGTTTAAAACAATGAACGGACAAACCTAAATACGTCATATCGTTACAGTGATTGTTAAACGATCTAACCATTCTACCAAACATTATTAAACTGCATCAGTTCAAGGGATGAAAAGCAATCGATCATCTCTGAATATTTTTTCTGGACATTTTTTGGTTCATAGAAACGCTCATTATTTATTGAATGCCAATCTATTGTAGGAAAGTTAAAATCACCTAGTATAAGTGCACAATTATTTAATATGTTTTCGTTTTTAGTTGCAGTTTACTTAAAAAGGAATAATAGGCTATTAAGTCGTAAGGCGGCAAATAAACACAACAAATATGGTTTTTTCTCCATTTTCACCCTCAATAGATATCCAAAGGTCCTCTGCGTCTGACTCAAGGTCCTGATGATGGCGCGTTCTGAAATTCGACCTAACTGCACACATTACACCCCCGCCATCGCACTTACTGGAAATTGAGGAATCCCGGTCACGGCGAAACACCACAAATTCATCCGTAAATAATTCCGCAGAATTAACACTGTCATTCAGCCAAGTCTCCGTAAAGCAAAGAACGTCATAGTCACATGATACAGCATTATGGAAGAAGTCAAAAGTCTTAGTGCGTAATCCTCTACAGTTTTGAAGATAAACCTTAAGTTTGAAAGCCATTTTTATATTAAATAAAGTGCTTTAAATTCCGTGCTTTAGTCATAAAGGCGCTACAGCTGTTTAAAAATCGTCGAAATTTATCAATTAGCGATTAGGATGGTAACCCTATAGTAAATTAATCTTTGTGGTTTTCGTGCTTTAACATCAGGCTTACACGTGGTACTAATATGGTTATTTTAGCGTCCTACACATGTGCTAAAATAATAGCGTCAGCTATCAAATGAAACCTGTCACCTGTCATATTTCGCGAACCACGTGATTTAGAACCTGCATACGTGGATGAGATCTATCTTATGGTCTTACGCATGCGTTAAAATAATGGCGCCCGTCAAATGTCATCTGTCAAAATCACGTGACTTAGAAAAGCTAGCTTACGTGGATGAGATCCTAAGGTGTTACGCATGCGTTAAAAAATAGTACCTGTCAGCTGTCATTTGTCAAACGTCTAATGTCAAACCAAACATGTGAAGCCCCACGCTTAAGCACCAGTCCTGGGGGCTTAAGCGTGGGGCACAGAACAGAATGTAGAGCCTTAGCGATATTAATCTCGTATAATTTAAACCATAATTTTTGAATAATAAAACACGTTATATATATTAAATTATTGCTACATTTTGCAACATAAAATTACAATGTTACACTATTACAGAACTATTACTTTCTACTAACTATTATTAATCTAAAATTACAAAGATGTATCTATATACCAAACCTATGAAATAGGATATTTAATTACAAACTCAACAGATATTTTAGTATGTATTTTTAGTTTATCCCCTAAAAACGTAATTTTATCATCAAATTTGCACTCTTGCTGCTGTAAATCGCTTGGTACTTTATATTCTTTTTTGTTAATAAAAGTTTTTACAGGTGAGTCAATGTTAACACATTCAATTATTCCAATCTTAATAGGAAATATATCATAGTCAAATTTTAAACCATTTATAAAAAGATACCTTGATGAACCCTTTTCGCAAGTCAACATTATATTATATATACAAAGTCTTTTCAGGAATATCTTTTAAATAATTTTCTCTTTTAAGCTTTTTTGTTAGATGATAGGGATGTGTTAAATTACGTCCGAATTTGTCGAGAGTCATCGTGCTAATGATACTGTGTTACTATGTCTAATCAGTTTATTCAATAATACCAGCTTCTCTTAACTCTTCAAGAATACTTATAATCTCGTTTTCATGAGAGTTATTACCAGCTATCTTACTTGCCATTAACCATTTTAATCTATCCACAAGCTCATTTGCATCATGCCAGTAAACGTAGTCAATTTTATTATTGGAAAATGTTTTGTAATCAGGTAAGAAACCAGACTGACTATCGATTGGTAAGCCATAACCCTGAGGCTGTTGTGCACGTGTAATTCGTAATTGCTTGTCACGTTCTCTCTGTTTTCTTGCATGTTCCTCCTTTATACGTTCAAGTAATGGTTTAATTGTTAGCATATATTTAATACCTCTATTTCCAGCAGGTTGTTCCTTTTCATCGAAATTTCTCTTGTTTGCATTTGTCAGCAAAATAATTTTTGTGAATGCTCACTGATCTAGTGCGGTCAATTTGCTTTTTAATGGATTGGTCTTAAATAAAAGTTCATATAGTCCAGGAGTTCCAGTAAATTTTTCTCCTTTAATATAAATATCCGGTCCGTTAAATTCAAGCCGAGAATCACCAAAAGTTAGATGATCGGTGGTTAAATAATGTTTTAAATATGTGCGATCGTACTCGTTTTTCGTATCAGTTATAAATCCTTTCACATATTCTCTCGGTAGCGGATCATACTGATCTAGAAATTCCCTAAAGGATTTTTCGCAATACTATCCATTTGAACAGGATTAAATTGAGGATCGACTCTAAACTCGTCGTCAAAGTAACTTTTTTCAGGGTTATGTTCATACATAGTTCTGTTTAAATCAGCTCCCTCGTCATCGTTCATATCCTGAGCCATTGGTGAACTGTCTTCTCGTATCTCGGCATCAATTGGATTATCGTTATATTCTTCCTCTTCTTGAGCAGCTAGCTCGTTATGTTTTAGAACAGGACCAGCAAAAATAAGTGGGAATCGTGGTTTTTTTATTACTGTCGGAGAAAAGTTTTCACTTTGTCGTCTTTTTACAGACTTGGGTGTAAATGGTGTAGATTGTTTACCATACTGCATCGACTCGGATATTAGTTTTGCCAAAGGTCTATACGTATTCTCCAATGTAACAGCATTTTTTTAACGGCCAGCTTTCAAAGAATCATATAGTCTTTTTACATTGCGCGAATGTTCGTCAAGGAGTTGAATAATGTTTGGATCTGCTTGCAAACTCCGCTTCTTTTCTGGCCGCTGATCACTGGGTTCTGATATTCTTCAAATTGTACCTCGGCTTGCTCACCCCTTTCCTTCTTTAAAGCCAGATACTTTTTACGAATACTATTGGAAGCTTCCATTATTTTGTGCTTAACATCCTTATTAAGCTTGTTCAAATCCAAGGTTTAAGGTATAAGTGTTAATAATTTCTTCCCAGCAACTGTCCCTCTCCCCCAACAACAGCCCCTCTCCCCCAAATAACAGCCTTTTTTTTTCAAATAACAGCCCTATTTTTTCAAATAACAGCTTTGTTTTTTTCAAATTACAGCCCTGTATCTTCAAATAACAACACTGTTTTTTAAATAACAGCACTGTATTTCCAAAAAACAGCCCTGTATTTTTAAATCACAGCCCTGTTTTTCCAGATAACAACCCTGTATTTTCAAATAACAGCCCGGTATTTTCAAATAACAGCACTGTTTTTTAAATAACAGCACTGTATTTCCAAATAACAGCCCTGTATTTTCAAATAACAGCCCTGTTTTTCCAAATAGCAGCCCTGTATTTTCAATTAACAGCACTGTTTTTTAAATAACAGCACTGTGTTTCCAAATAACAGCCCTGTATTTTCAAATAACAGCACTGTTTTTCCAAATAACAGCCCTGTTTTTCAATAACAGCCCTGTTTTTCCAAATAACAAGAAATTTAATTGTACCCTAAGTCTAAAGGGCAATGTAAATACGCTCAAGTGTGAGCTTGAATGTTCTTTTACAGTTGACTTTACTAAGAAAAATTTTATTGGATAGTTGTTGGGATTTCATAATATTTTGCTACAGCCCAATATTAAACATGTATCTCAAACCCCTGTAAATATTTTAAAAATTAATGTGATTAAAATCGAGTGAAATATTGTTACAGGGGCTTATCACAATAATAAGCTTGTTCATAGAATACATTAATTTTCACCATCAGTACCGGCTGGTTTTAAAATAATAGAAATTCCTCGAAATGTAATTTATATGCCGGTATCTACAAGAGTTATAGAAAACATTGTATTAAAACTGATCGATCAAGACGGGGAATTGGTTGACTTTAGGGGAGAAGTTATTACTGTAAGAATGCATTTAAGAAAATCTATATAGGCAAACGTTTTGTGTCGTGCTTATCAGTATATTACAAACTGCTGTACAGAGCACACGTAGTAAGGTTATTAAATATAACTCCAAGAAAATTGCTGATTTTGAACAATTGTTAAAAACTAAAAAGAGCCCAACAGCAGAAAATAAAGGCTTTCTTGAATCTCTAGGCCTAATTGTAAAGAATTCTCAAAATAAGTATTTTCAATGTGACGGACCCCCTAAACTTTGATAACTCTATTACAAAAATTAGGAGACATAGTCATTTGCCGTACACTTACTCTTTTAAAAATAATGACGAAATTCGAATACCGGTACAGCAAACTGATATATACACTCTACCTTGGGCAAGCCATATTTATCTAGAAGGAAGACTTTTAAAAGGAGTTGATGCATCAGTTTCTAACACAGCGAAACTTGTAAACAACTTTTTCGGTCCCCTCTTTGAAGAAATTCGTTTTGAAATTGGTGGAAAGGTTATTGACTCGATTAGATATCCTGGAATAGCAGCAACCATGAAAGGATATATTTCTTACAATGCTAACGAATTAAATAAATATAAAAATGCTGATTGGAGTATTGATGATGATTTTACTTGCGATATCGTTGACCCGACCACTGGAAGTTTTAATATTTGTGTGCCGCTAAGAACCCTACTAGGATTTGCTGAAGACTTTCAAAAAAGACTCATAAATGTTAAGCACGAATTGATGTTAGTAAGAAGCCCTTCTGACATAAATGCTATTATTAACACGGCTGATGTAGAAAATGTAGGAGTTACTATTGATAAGATTGTTTGGAGGCTACCACATATTACAGTATCTGATGTCGTACGGATAGGGCTTTTAAAACTTATTGAAAATGAAACCGAATTGGATATCGATTTTAGAAGCTGGAAACTCACAGAACATCCATCAGTTCCAACTGAAAAACAACTTACCTGGAATATAAAGACTTCGGTGCAGGTGGAAAGACCCAGATGGATAATTTTAGGTTTTCAAACAGCCCGAAAGGATAAATCCAACAAAAATAGTAGCTTATTTGATCATTGTAATGTATCAAAGTAAAAAACTTTATTTAAATTCAGAATTTTATCCATATGATAATTTAAATTGGAGATTTCAAGAGGTCTAATAGCTACTCTTTATGAAATGTATTCCGAATTTCAAGAGAGCTACTACGAGAAAGAAAACGAACCACTTCTTACTCCCAAAAACTTTAAAAAGTATGCGCCACTAATTGTAATTGATTGTTCAAGACAGAATGAAATATTACATTCTGGTATTATTGATGTAAGACTAGAGATTAAAACAAAAAAAAACTTTCCCGCAAACACCAGTGCCTACTGTTTAATTATTCATGACAAACTTGTTAGATATTTACCATTAATAGGATCTGTAAGAAAGATCTAAAAAATATATTTTTTCTTACATAGAGATTTTTGTAATTTTAGGTTAAGTATAGTTAGTAGAAAGTAATAGTTCTGTAATTGTAATTTTATGTTAAATAGAACAATGTGGCTTAAATAAATTAATTTAATATATGCAATGTGTTTAATTATTTAATATTTAAAAATTATGGTTTAAATTATACGAGCTGAATATAAGGCTCTGCGTTCCACGCTTAAACCCCCAGGACTGGTGCTTAAGCGTGGGGCTTCACATGTTTGGTTTGACATTTGACGTTTGACAAGTGACTGGGTTGACAGGTACTATTTTTTAACGCTTACGTAGTAATCTATTAGTATCTCGTACACGTAAGCTAAATTTCCTAAATCACATGATTTTGACAGGTGACAGGTGCTATTTGACGGGCGCCATTATTTTAGTTCGTGCGTAAGAACTTAAGATAGATCTCATCCACGTAAGCTAAATTTCCTAAGTCACGTGGTTCGCAAAATATGCCAGTTGACAGGTGAAATTTGACAGGTGACAGCTGCCAATTTTTAGCGCATGTGTAGGACGCTAAAATAGTCATATTAGTCCCACATGTAAGCCTGATGTTAAAGCACAAAGACCACAATGATCAATTTACTATAGGGTTACCGTCCTAATCGCTAGTTGATAAATTTCGACGGTTTTAGAACAGCTGTAGCGCCTCTATGACTAGAGATGGCGCCATGCGGTTTTCGCTATTCGATAGGTATAACGTTTCGGTAATTTTAAAAAATTTAAACCGCGCGCCTTAGACTCTTCATCAGGGTTAAATAACGATTTTAGCCGATAGCGCCCGAACGGGATTACTTAAAATTTTCGCGTTTGCGCAAATCAATTTTAGGTCTTAGCACAAGTATCCTACGCATAGCGGTCATTTTTCAAGTCACGTGGTTTTTGACATATGACAGGTAACAGATGACATTTGACAGGTGACATTTGACATTTGACAGACAGTATTGGCCCTAAATAACGC
This sequence comes from Listronotus oregonensis, assembly GCA_019359885.1. Taxonomy (NCBI): domain Eukaryota; kingdom Metazoa; phylum Arthropoda; class Insecta; order Coleoptera; family Curculionidae; genus Listronotus; species Listronotus oregonensis. The sequence goes on along the minus strand of JAHBCN010003708.1, from coordinate 25,488 downwards.
GTCACACAAGATTCCTAAATATTGCATGACGTCAGAGATTTTAAGATATTAAGCTCCTCCGGAGGCGGAGGTCGTGAAACATATCATCTATCCCTACTTAAAACAATCATTATTTAACTAATCCAAAACAAATTTTATCCATCCTAAGGTTAAAATGTTATTTTATAAGTTTTGACAATTGGGGCTAGGTTTCACCCTTAAAAAACAAACAGCACCCATTGGCATAATATAAAATTCAAATAAGTGGATAAAATGAGCCTTATACCAAATTGTTTATACAGTAAAGCGCACCGTACTGCGAACATAGGAGGCTCCTGGACGATTTTGGATGAACCCAATTCTAAAATACCAATAATAATTTTGTGGCTTGCATTTCAATTTCCGTCTCGTTTCCTTAGTTGGCTTATTTTTGGTTGGGACTGGTGGGGAATGCGGTGATAAATTCGGAAGAATTATCTGCCCAGTTTAGTTGTGTACTACGTTTTTATTTTCAGTTAGAGGATGCAGTGTTTGTAGGCAAGTAACAAGAGCCTAGCTAGCGTCAACCGACTTCGATCTGATTTTTTTATAAGCCATAAATTTAAAATTAGTTGCTTACGAGACCGCAACGTTTGCGGTTTTTCCTAATAAAATAAAATAATTTTTTCTAATAAATAATGAAACGTAGAAGATATTCTTAAGAAAATAATTTAATGTGCCTTCATAAAATATACAAAAAACTCTTTCAAGTTATCAAAGATGCTCAAATAAACCACCTTCTTGAGCACAAAATTACCAAGATTGTCATAAAAACGCCTTCTGATATTTGCTAGAATGTTAAGGGTAATAATCCTAAAAGAGTTCTCAATTTGTAATTGTAATTTTTGTAGATTAATAGCCCTATTCTCTGGAAACCATAAATTTCTGATTTTACGTGACCCAGAAAAATCGTTGGGTGAGACCATGAGTGGAAATGTCGATTTATCAGTAAAAACAATGTTTCTTATAAATGCATTGTTATTTTTCATTTCCATTACAGTTTTAAAAAATTGTATTTGTCTAAAATGATCATCAGGGGTTAATTTCGTGGGTTTTTCTTACTTTGTAGGACGGTATAAATTTTTTCAGCACTCTTCCCACTGATCTTTTGCACAAATCAACCTGTTCTGCAATTGTATTAATGGAAACTGTAGGATTTTTAATAACACTTGTCACTACCATAATTTCTTTCATTTTCCTTTCCTGGTTTTTTTTCTGGGGCACTATCATGTTTATGTTTTCTTGGAGTTAAACAACCAAATTCGAAAGTTTTTAATGACTCGGTAAATAGTGGAAATCATGGAGTCGGCTTAGCTATAAATAAATTAATAAATAATTCCTAATTCCCTAACAGGATTTCCACGGTGATACCATTCAAATATTTTAATTTTCTCTTTCAGTTCGTAAACATCCATTACTAATAATAATTATTTTATTAAAAAAACTTTTTGGTCGTAAATATTCGACACTGTACAACTATTGCTGTCGAGCGTTCGATACTAAAGAATTATTTCAGAAATAAACGTATTGAATTGTTTGCTGGAAGATTATTGATCGATAAGCAATGCGTGCGGCGTTTTTAGGTACATCCAAAATCGTCCAAGATTGTCCTATGTTCGCAGTACTCTGCGCTTTACTGTATAAATCTATGCAGGACGAAAAATTTCGAGATTTTGCCATTTTTTGAGCTTCATTTCCTGGACTATTAAGGATTAATGCGTGGGAAAAGTAGTTATTTCGAAGTTTCTTCAGACAGAGAACAAAAAATGCATAAAAGTGGAATTTTGTGTTGTTAAGAGCCGCTAAAAAGAAATAAGTTTTACTTTTTTTAGCAGAAGCTGTTAAAATTAAATATATATCAAAAAGGTTTTTTTCAAAGCTCTTTTGTACAAATGGAACCAAAATTAAGGCGGACGGCTTTTTCCTAAATGGAATAAAAAATTTTGGTAAACGCCATTTTTTAGATATGGTAACGGTTTTTCCACTAGGGCCGGATTGGGAACATATACGAGGTATTCATATTACAGGATAAAAAATATGTTTTATCTTGTAAATAAATTTTTAATAACAGTTAAGTTTATTTTAAAAGAATATCCACTAGAATACATGACAAAAAAGTATTACATAACTTTTAAGCTAAATAATGCCGGTCTTACTTGACTCAAGGTTAGAAACTGTAGCACAGCTGGAGGTTGGGAATGTATACACAAACTACAAAGTACAAAGCTTTCGTTCTGGAAGAAGGAAAGTTTTTGGTCAGAATTTTTAAACTGATTTAAGTTTTGGTTTAAAAAAAATATTTAGTGTTTGAATGATTAGAGGTAATGAAAAACCAAGTTTAGGTTGATTTGAGGTTATCCTTAGGTCCACAAAAAAGTGGTGTGTGCTGGTTGTCATACTAAAATTTTCTGGCGTATGTTTTACACTAAACACAAATTTGAAGTTAAAATTAAAGGTCAAACAGAAAAAAATTAAGAAAAGGCGTAGTTTTAGATAACATTTTTTTTTAATTTAAAACGTCAATATCTTAAAACTATAAGAGATACACCAAACTTTATAAAACATAAACTAAGTATTTTTACATGACCTTTAGTTTAAGTTTCATTTTCTTTTTACCTAAATGCAATATTTTTTGAGTTATAATCAAAAAACCGAATTTTCAGGACTTTTTTAGGTTATACCTCCTAAAATTTTTTTTTTTATTTTTGGATTTTTATTGCAAATTTTAAGTAATTTGTAATTTTAACATCACGTAAATACTTTATAATAAAAAAACTCTAAAAATTACACTAAAAATAAAAAATGTTTTTCCACTTTAAACTAAACTTTTTGACAAAATTACATTTTCGTTTATATCTCCTTTGTTATTTAGTTTATTAAATACGAGTATGTTTATGTAACTTTTTAGACAATTTAAAAGCTCTATGTTTTGTTTTATGAAATTTTTTGTATCTCTAATAGTTCATTTTTTGTTTGACCTTCAATTTTAAATTCAGATTCGTGTTCAGCGAAAAAAAATATGCCAGAAAATCTTAGTCCGACACCCAGCACACACCACTTTTTTTGTGGTCCTGTGTTATTATTTCTGTTTAGTTTTTTTTTTGTATGTTTTTTATCTGTCCGGTAGCGTAGTGGTCAGAGCCTCGGCTCGCCGTGCCGGCGATCCGGGTTCGAATCCCAGCCCCGCCGGGCAGACATATTTAGGTAGTAGTTATTTAAAATAACGTCCGTGGTGGCACTACCGCGTTGTCTAAAAGGTGCTGTGAAATGCAATATTTGCATGTTTCAGTGCTTGGGCAGCGTTGACGGAACTGGGGCATAAAAGATGGGTTAAACATCGGAAAACCCGGCACTCACGGTACTCTGGTATTTAGGAGTATATATGTATATGTATATGTCTAATATAGTATATATGTATATGCAAATCCTTCGTGAGTTGTCACAAAGATAAAAAAAAAAGTTAAACTACTATAAAACGGGTCAGTAAACATAATTAAATAATAATATTTATGTCTTATAGTGTATTGCGATTCACAATTACTATTTTTTACTAAATTGAGTGTTACTTAAAAATATATAGGATGTGTTAAAAAAGGTTATTTCGTTTTCTTGGAATTTTGAAATTTGAATATACGATATCAATGTATTAAAGAAATATTACACAGGCCCACAAAAAAAATAAGTGGTCTGTTCTGGGTGTCGAACTAGGATTTTATGGCGTATTTTGTTCCGTTAAACACGAATCTGCAGTCAAAATTGGCGATCAAACAGCAAAAAATTAAGAAAACCCTAAAAAACCGACACGGTACATTTACCGCCTGCTACCACGAAATGTTTGGACTACAACTATACAAACTATAAGAGATAAAAAAAAATTCATAAAGAAAATGCTTTTTAAATTGTCTATGAAAAAGTTATATAAATATTTTTAATAAGATAAATAATAAATCAGATATGAACCAAAATGTAATTTTGACAAAAAATTTTAGTTCAAAATAGAATATTTTTTTATTAATGTGAGTTTTTTTTTATTTAATCATTTATGTTATGTATTTAAGTCCCAAATCACTACACCAAATATTACATTTAGACAAAAAGGTTATATAACTAAAATTAAAGGTGTTTTAAAAATACATTTTTTATATCCTATTAAGTTTTGTGTATCTTTTACAGTTTTGAAGATATTGACGTTATAAATTAAGTAAAAAAATCGTTAACATCTGAATTTACTCCTTTTATGCTATTTGATCCCCAATTTTGACTTCAGATTCGTGTTTAGCGGAAAAAATACTTTAAAAAATCGTAGTCAGAGACCCAGCACACACCACTTTTATTTTTTTGTGGGCCTGTGTTATCAATGTGAATAAAATAATTTTTTTAACTAATATCTTGCAGACGACACGGAGGAATAATTTAAAAATAAACAGTTATTAACAGCTTAATATGCGCTTTAAAAATACTTTTAAAAAAATTTGGGTTTTGATTAAAAAAAAAACACCGATTACCTACGTCATATCTCAAAGTTGTAACATAGAGTGTAAATGTTTCCTTTATAGAAAAAAGAGCGATTAATAATTAAAATGGACGGGTCCGGCAATTTTTCTAAAAAATGACCTACTTTTGACTTATTAAATTTATTTCAAGTAAGAGACTTGCACCGAATATCTTATGATATTATATTATTGTTGTAAAAATCCAATTATTTAATTTATTTTTTGATTAAGTTACATTTTTAAGGGTTTCAAAGCTTACATATAAAAGTATGTTTTACATGTATGAATTAATAAAATTTATTATACAAAATTGAAGGTTAAAGTCAATCAAAGAAAATAATTTAGGCGGTATGTAAAAATGTCTATTGGCAGATATTTTTGTGTTATTCAACGGACTGTGAATAATGTAATTTTGACACGCTTTGAATTTTTGACTTAGTTTATTTCGGAATTGGATAAGAAAAGGAAAACTTAATATTCTTGTCCTGTACAATAAACTTTTAGTACTAAAGAATATGAACTCTACGTTAGCTAAAAAAGGGTTTAAAATAAAACGAAAGTTTTAAGGAATTTACATATTTATTAAAGGTTGCTTAGCTTTAAAAACAACAAAAGTACATAACCACAAAATACCAGTATTTTAAGGCAAAAACCTAAATCTGAAGTTATGACTCCATTTTTTTTATCGTCGTTTGATGGCCTAAAAAATTAAGTTATGTATACTTTTGTCCTTATAATCTATGTGTTTTGGTCAAAGTATTATATAGGCGCTAATTTCTTAAGTTTCCTAATTAACTTTTTAATTTTCTTTCCAGTTTGGATGTGTTTTACCCTAAATCAGATTGTAAATTAATAAAAGCAATAATTAAAGCCTTATCCTAAAGAATGTGAAACAACAAAGTCAATAAATTGGACGCATTTCCACCTCTTAATAGTTTTAATAGTAATTTGACCCCATTTAAATATTTTAAATAGTCGTTTCTCATAGCTTTGTATAATAAATAATAAAAAGCAAGGATTACCGTAAACCCAAATAATTTATTTAAAACTTCTTGAAAATATTTAATAACTGCAATTTTTAAGATTCAGACAATAAAAATGTGTTGTTCTACTAACAGGCTCCTACACTTAACTCAAATAATTAAACAAGCTTAATTTTAAGCTCATAAGTGGTCTTATGTACCCTATATTTAACATTTATTGGTCATGTAAAACATGTTGCAGTTATTGTTTAGGACAGACAGGTATAAATATAGGTGATAATTTTAGGCATGTACAAATAACGACATTTAAAATGTAAAAAAACAAAATCTGCTTTCGGGTAAAAAGGAAGAAAAAAAATTACGGATCTGTCAATAATGTCAAGTTTTACCTCACCAGCGACTGCATTTTTTATTTTTAATTAATCTGTCAACTGTGTGTCATTGTTTCATAAGCGAAATTGTCTTCTTAAATAACAATTCTACTTAGATTTTAAACCGAAAATTTTTTGCTTGGTTTTAAATACTTGGTATCAATAATTTAGCTCAATGTATTTCTTAAAACCAAGCCAAAAAAATATCGATCCAAATATATAGACTTATGGTATTACCTATAATAACACAGATCAATATTTTAGCGGTTAGGTGCTACTAGGGTTTCTGGGGTTGCTGATTACGAAGAGGGGGTCGGTGAATCTCTATCACATCAGGTTCAAAGTCCTTTGAAGGTCAAGTGAAGAAAAAACCATCGAAAATCTGGAAAATCATGCATATGTTTTTAAGATGGTTGAATCCACACCGGTGTTTATTTACACTTTAAATCTATCCTAAAGGTATATATCCAAGGTCATTTCAAGGTCATTTTAAAATGTTTTGGGGATTATATTGGTAAATACGATTTAAGGTGGACAAATCGTAATCTGAGGTCAGTTTTCCTTTATAAGGTCATGTTTAAGGTCATTTAAAGGTCAAGTGGAAAAAAACCATAGGAAAAAACTAAAAAAATGTTGGCATATATTTTCGAAGTAGTTGAATTTAAATGCGGCGTTTATTTACACTTTGGATCTATTTCAGAGGTCAGTACGAAATTACCTGGAATCTGATCTAATAGAGGTTAACTGATTCAGTGAAAAAAAAGCATATGCATGAATTCTATAAAATATATACTTTAATGCCCTCTAGAAGAAGGATCCTAATTCGAAGTCAGCGACCTCAAAAACATATGGATGGATTTTTTCAAATTTTTCCGATAGTTTTATCTTCACTTGACCTTCAAACAACCTTAAACCTGACCTTAAGGAGGTTAACTAACCTCAGATTTAGATTCCCCAACCTTAAAAACATACGTTCGAATTTTTTCAGATTTTTTGAATCGTACCAAACAAATTTTCTTAACACTTCTAGATGACCTTAAAATGACATCTGAAATGGATCCAAAGTGTGAATTAACGCCGGATTTCGATTCGGCGCCTTTAAAAACATTTGCATGAATTTGTCCACATTTTTCCTATAATTTTATCTACTTGACCTTCAAATCACTTTCGACATGACCTTATGAAGGTTAACTAATCTCAGATTCCGATTGGCCGACCTTGAATCGTACTTACCATTTAAACTCAAAAGCACTTTAAAATGACTTTGAAATCGCCTTGGATGACCTCTAGAATAGATTTAAAGTGTAAATAAACGCCAGATTCGTATTCAGAGACCTAAAACATTTATGAATATGTCTTCAAAGTTACTGAATCCAAATCTGGCGTTTATTACACCTTGGATCTATTTAAGAGGCCATTTTAAGGTTATTTTAAAGTGTTTTTGATAAAAATGTTACGTACAATGATGATGACGAAATGACCTGGAATTTGATCTAATAGAGGTTAACTGATTCACTTGTCCTTTAAATGACCCTAAACCTAACGATATGGAGGTTAACCGACGCTCTTATTGTAATTAGCGACCCCAAAAACTCTTATAGCACCTAACCGTTTCCGGCGTCCCGCGTAGATCAAATGTTGACCAGTGTAATTTACCCAGTACATAGCGTTTTGTTTTATCACCATTTTTGTTTGCGATATTTAATTTATTTAATAAATGTATTTGGATTTTAAATATACTGATAGAGTTAATGTTTGGATTAAACTTTGTACCACGTAAATTTCTTAAAATGGTTTTATCAAAAGTTATTATTCGGAAGTCTGTTTAATTAAACAGAATAATAAATTTTGCAAGCACGCAAACTGAGCGCTACACACACGCAAGAATAAAGATTTAACGCAAAGCCAAGCTTACAGCTCCCACTTCATTACAAAGGATAAGCTTTAGAGAAAGCTCTATAAATGTGTTTGAAAGGACAACAAACACCTATTGTATTACTGTCAGTATAGCATGCAGTAAAATACATCTTTTGTCCAGCAGGAAAAAATTATATTTTAAAGAAGGATTACAACTTCTGTTAAGAAGTATAATACAAAGATATAAAAAAACATATTTAGCAAAATTTGTAATGAAACAAAAGAACATTTTAATTTGCAACAGTTCCCAAATTTTTTAAGGCCGCGCGATGCCAAAAACCCTAAATTATTAAAATAAGTTGGGGCTCAGGAAATTAAGTTTCTTGTTCAATAATTTCATAAACAAAATCTGTAGGAAAAATATCTGAGATATAAAAAAATTAATTTAAATAGGTCTTTTATAATTTCAAGAATTTCTTATGTTTTAACTAGGCAGCTGTAAAAAAAATCTAAATAAAGAATTTATTTTTTCTTACACAGGATGTTCGGAAAAAAATGCTACAAGTTCATATAACCTTTTTTTGTATAGGCCTCCTTTTCAGATAAATTGTCTACCAAAAAGTTTTAATAAAATTAATTTTTTAAGGCATAATTATTGAACCACCGGTACGTTCTCATTTTATTTTAATAAGATGTAATACCAAGTACGACTTTTTAAATTACTACTAAAGGAAGTGTTGTAAACTACTTACAGCTACAGGCACGGACTAGTTGTGACTCTTTTTTACGTCTTGTATTTCTAAGAACTTTAAGCAACAGTTTTTACAAACCATTTTATTACATCATGTATTTGGCGTATTTAGATACAAGATAAATCTTTGCTATTATCAAATGTGCTCGGGATTGTCTCAGACTTTACGAAGCCCATGTTGAACTCTCTTACGAAGTTTTTAACTAAAAGTTTAGCTTTTTATTCAAACTAATATGTTGATGACAGACAAAAAATTTGTTTTTCATATTCAATCCGACAGAACTTAGGGAACTAACGGTGTAAATAAAATAATGCTTTTTCCAAAACGGTTAGCATTAGCGACTTGAATGAAGAGTACTTAATTTTTAGTCAGTTGTTAAAGGTTTGTAACAAACGTTGTCCAAAGTTTTTATCAATACATGGCGTAAAAATTAAGGTCATGTGTGTCACATCTAGTCTATCTCCGCAGCTGTAAGTAATTTACAAGACATTCTTTGACAGAAATTTAAAAAATCTTACTTGGTATTACATCTTTTTAAAATAAAATTGGTATATATCTGTTGGTTCAAGAATAAGTAATGCATATTTTTAATTACTTCACAAATCTTGTGGGACCAATTTTATATATTAAATAAATAAATCTTTTAAACATAATGTTTAGTTTTTGCTTTAAGTTAAAAGTTGGTTTTATGACAGGATGCGAAATCATGAAATGTATCTTCAACTATATGTTAAATGTAAAAATTGAGCCTTTTCTACTGGGTACTGCATTTGTTAGTAGTATTTAATAAATGTAAAACTTTAAGAATTTATTGTTTAAAACATTTGTATAGTGTAAAATAAATTAAACAAAACATTTTGTTATATGTAACTGCAGTCACAGTAAAAATTCGCACTGGACATTTAAAAATAAGAATATTCATTTATTTATCGAAGTATATGTCAAACTATTGACTCACATATTAAAATCTAGGTAGTACCTTCACAACATTATAATTAAAATAACAGAAAATAAAAAACGCTATAATATATATAATATTTGTAAACATATTTTAAAATTAACAAATAATAGTTCCTTTTGTATCAAGGCCGTAAAGTTAATCTTTTTTGCCGAATCAAAAATTTACAGCAAATTTTAGATGAGGCCAAAAAAGATCATTAGGATGAGGTACACAGAACATTTTTTAGGCGGCTGTTTTATCAAGACGGTACAATATTTTATTTGCTCTTTTGATTTTAAAAATAAAAATAAAATTGAAAAACAGTTTTATATTTTAATTGATTAAATAATATTAATGTGGCACAATGGAAACATCATGTGATAAAAATTATAAACAGAACTTACTCCTATAAAAATAGTAACAAATTGGTTTTATTTGTTTTTATGTGTATTTGTGTATTTTTAAATTTTTTAGCCTTGTGTATATTGCACCATTTCATAAAAAATATATATTAATTTTTTTGGTAGTAAATTTAAAGTCGCAGCTTTTGCGTCTTCAGCAAGAATGAATACAGATTTAACTGTCTAATAAAATGGCTTTTTATTTACTTGTTTTACTAAGTCATTTAAGTTTTGCTGGAGTATAATATTAAAACATACGAAATACCTGTCATTTTGATATTGTCGTTTTAGCAAGAAAATAACAATAAGACACACTTTACACATCACACTCTCTTTAACAGTAACACAACTCAAAAACGTAAATTAACTGTGAACTCTAAGGAAGATCTAAATTAATTTTACCTTGGTATTGATGGCTTTACTAAATAAATTTGAAATGAGCTTTTACTTTTTATGTAAACTATTAAATTAACATAAATTTGGTTAGTTCTGGTTGGTACGGGCTTTTTACAGACCCACCTTTACGAAAAAATAAAATATACTATTTTTAGAGTATATGTCACTTTTAAAGAGTAAGTACCACATATTTAACAATTGGTTATTTAGTTAAAACATACAGCTAATTATGCGATATATTATTTTTGACCTTAAGTGTAAATAGGAGATGCGCAAAAGAGAAATTTACATGTTAAAATAAATTTAATTATACATTGTTTTATATTATGAATTGTTTATATTTATCACATGATAAAATAAAAAAGACAGAGACTTAATAAGCCCAACATTTCTTTAACAAAATGTTTTCGTGATGTGCACTTATTTGTTTAAATCTATTTATATTATATGTATAACCTATTACTTCTGTTTAAAAAGCTACACCGGGTGACAACGAAATCACTACCCAGCTCTTTATTTCCTTGAATGAAAACATATGGCTTTCAAATTTTAGGGTGACATATTATATTAAGGTGCTCATTTTGGATATTATATGATATAACATGTGCCTATCACTTCCGGTTTAACAGGAAACGACATCAATTTTGATTTTTTCAATGGGACACCTTATATTTTTTTCCGAATTTGGATTCTGCGGATCATTTCTGATATAATATCTAAATTATATCCTATACCTATCTCTGCTTGTTTTTGAGAAAATGGCGATTAAAGATGTTCAAACTACCGCACATTATGCAGTTTTATGGAAAAAAAATAAATGTTATAAAATTTATTATGTTTAATTTAATTTATTTTGAAGACTCTATCTGTGCAGGTCACAATAAAACCACTTCCGGCTTTACCGGAAGTGCGGCAAAAATTGACTTTTCTAATAATGCTACTTCAAAAATTTTAATGCAACACCCTGTATATTTTTTAAAATTATGATTCCTGATATAAAATCTGTATTATACCCTATACCTATCTTTGTTAGTTTTTGAGAAAAGGACGATTGAAATGTTTAAACGACCGCACATTATGCAGTTATAGGAAAAACAATTTTATTTTTTTTCTCAAAAACTAACAAAGATAGGTATAGGACTTAATACAGATTTTATATTAGAAATGACCCGCAGAATTCAAATTTTAAAAAATATACAGGGTGTTGCATTAAAATTTTTGAAGAAACATTATTAGAAAAGTAAATTTTCGCCGCACTTCCGGTAAAGCCGGAAGTAGTTTTATTATGACCACCAAAGATAGAGTCTTTAGAAAGAATTAAATTAAGCGTATTAAATTTTTATAACATTTATTTGTTTTCCCATAAAACTGCATAATGTGCGATCGTTTGGACATCTTTAATGGCCTTTTGTCAAAAACAAGCAGAGATAGGTATAGGATAAAATCTTGATTTTATATTAGAAATGATCCGTAGAATCCATATTCCAAAAAATATACAGGGTGTTCGATTGAAAAAATCAAAGTTGATGTCGTTTCCGGTTAAACCGGAAGTGATAGACACATGTTATAGTATCCAAAATCGGCATCTTATGATATAATATGTCATCCTAAAATTTGAAAGCCATATGTTTTCATTCAAGAAAATAAAGAGCTGGGTAGTGATTTTGTTGTCACCCGGTATAGTATCTCTACTTTTATTTAGATTTAGGTTACATATTTTTCTAATACTAAACATTTTATTTAGTAAGTTATCGTTGATAGACAAAATTAAAGTATCTATTGCTTGTTGTGAGTTAAAATATAAGTAGACCTTAAATTAACTTATTGGGACATACATGTTGGTAAACACTTAAAAAAAAAGATTCTTTTCTAGTGCCTGTTTTGGTGTATTTATATCAGCTCTTTTAAAATATCTTTATTTCTAAAAATTACACCAGAATTTGTCCTTTTATAATGATATTTCCTGCTCGCTAGCAATATCTGATGGAAAAAGCCGTTAACATAAATTTTACGAAAGCATTCGGTCGAAAACTTTGGGTTTCTGCTTAATTTTGACGCAAAAATACGGATTTTGTAACTGAAATTTTATGTTTTATGTATATAAAGTTAAAATTAAGTTTTTGCCCTGAAATAATAAATTTCTGGAAATATACAAAGTTTTGGATAATTGCAAAGAGACAAATGCAGAACACGTTTAAGAAATTTTATTGCTAAAAGCAAGGTTGGGATTTATGTTTAATTCGGCCTTTAAAAATTAATTTTAAGCATGTTAAAGTAACCTTTAAATACATGTTTTAATTTGTTTCTTAATACAGGTTTGGAAATACAGAAGTCTAAGTATTACCGTGTATATCAACAAATAAATATTATAGTAGAACACAATGAGAACAGATATATTTGTTATTTTTAACAGTCATAATCTGTAAGGTTCTTTATTAATTAAAAAATGCATAATTTTTGCACATGTATTTTAAATTTATAGTCTAGTAACTGAAGACCTGAAAGTACCCAAAGCTGTAAATAAATCTGTACAGTTTTCGTTGCTTTCGAACGAGAAAAGTTTATCACGATTCCGACGTGGGAACCCGCTGAAAATGGCCCCCCAAAGACTCAAAAATGAGTCAAATATCTGCGAAACTATGCGAAAAAAAAATTTTGTTGGGACAAAAAATAAAGATTACCTCGAAATCTACAAAAATGGTACCTACCATTTTTTTCGCAACATCAATATTTTTCACAAAAACGGCCGTAGAAAAATCCATAACATACAGATTCTCTAGAACTCTTAAAAAGCTAAACAATTCAAATAAACAAAACAATTTTTTATCAAAACGCAAGAAAAATGGTAAAGGAAATTTTCTAGGATCATTGAACACTTGCTAAGGTCTCATTATAAAAAAGAAATGTTAATAACAAACCAGTTTTTCAAAAATATCAATAAATTAATGAAATACTCTCAAAATATTGTGAAAAAAACTTTGACCGCTTTTTTAAATATTCTAGAAAAATCAGAATGGACCCAAACTCATATGCAATGATAGGTACGGGTTTTCCCATTTCAATGAACTTTGAATTTTTAAAATTAATACAGCGGCATTCTAGCGGTAGAGCGGCAGCTGAAATGAGGGGAATTTTGGTTCCCGTTATCTCGAAAACAATCGATTTTTTGAAAAAAAATATTGGGACCATTTTTGTAGATTACATAGCGTTCTTTATTTATTGTCCATATTTTGGCAGATATTAGCGGAAACCCATTTTTCAGGCCTTGGGGGGCCATTTTCAGCCTTTTCCCACCTGTTAATTTTGATAAACTTTTTTTCGCTCGAAACCATCCCCGGAGACCTAAGAATTGCGCCACAACGGAAAACTGTACATATTTATTTACAGCTTTGTCCCTTCATTTACTGGGCTATTACTAGATGTATAAAATAGGGTAAATGGTATAATAATCTAAAATTTAAAAACATATTTTTATTTAAATATAACATTAAACTTATCGGTACCGCGTCCTTAAGATTTCTAGTGGGGTCTGGTTTAACTGTTTATTTGGTTTAATAGTAAGCTTACTTAATAAGAAGTTTTGCTTTTGCCAATTTTTGCAAGTATGTTTTAAAGGACTCAAGTAAAAGAAAATAATACTTAACACAAAAAATATAAATAATACATTTTATACAAATGTTTTATTACGTTATAAACAACACTATAAACATTGTATAATTTTCACTCACGTACCTTTAATTAAGTAGAGGTTTAAAACAAGAGGTATGCTAATTTAAAATTAAATAAAATTTATTATATATTTTGGAATAAAATTAAAGGTTATCGTTGCTGCCTTGTTTAGATTTCTAATTTATTTTGGTTACACTTAAATAAAAAATATTTGCTAAAACCAAATTTAGAAGTATAGATCTAAAAATCCGTTTTTTTAATTTGGTTGGATAGTTAGTTTGTTGAAACTGTCTAAAAGGTTTTAAACTTTTAAACATATTAATATTTAACACATTTAAACAAATATTAGTAATACATGTTATACTTATATTTTGTTACGTTATAAACAACACATTAGTGGCCGAGTGATAATCGCGTTGTTAAATTTAGCAATGAACTTAGCAATTGTTAAAAGTTAACAACGGTTTAGAATGTTTAACAAAACGTCATTTTCAGTGTTATTCAATGATTTTAGTAGGCAACCTGTCAAAATGTGACATTTTGTTAAACATTCTAAACCGTTGTTACTTTTAACAATTGCTAACCACAACTAACCACAACTAAACTTGTTGAATAATTGTGCTTTAGGTATTTTGTAGTCAAATTTTTGTAACTTCTTTTTTTTAGTTTATATTTTTCTTCTTATTACAATGAATGTTGGCCACTTGATGAGTTCAAAGTGCATTTCGGTACTGTGGTTTTTAACAAGTTTAAAAATGTTTTTAACTTGTTTTTGGTTGTGACCATAAGTTTTAAATTATTTATATATAATAGGTGATTGGCCTTGGTAAATTTTATGTTATGATTTTAATGTTAGTTAACAAAAATACCATTATTTTTCTGAATATTATGTTAATGAATTTATTGTTAAATTTTTGTTAAAAATAGAAATACAAAAAAATAACTATAATTTATAATTTGTATTTTTTTATTGCAATATAAATTGTATCATTTGTTCGGTATGATTTAAAGAATCCCATAAGCCATTGGTAATGTTCTATTTTATGTACTTGTACACAATAAACATTCATTTTGTTTGTTTAAACTGTATTTTTATATATTTTTTTAAATCAGGCAAGATATCGAAACAGTAGAATGACTGCGGGATATTTTAATCTAATTGGTACTTAAGTGCATTAACTTACGAACTGTTGGCATTAAAATTATTCAAAATTGGAAATGTTTCTTAACTTTAACAGTCTTGGATTAATTACTAGTTGTATGTTAGATTACGTGATCTAGTTTTATATGTACAACAGTTTACAAACTTAAGTTGTAAATTAAACTTTAAATTGATGCTTTCGTGTTAACTTACTAAATCCTTCATCATTTAAGATCGTACACTGTTTTAATTGTATGTGATTATTTTATTGGTCTTTAAAAAACTAAAGATATTTAAATTTGGTAAGGTATATTTATAAAGGAAAGCAAAATTTATTTGAATATAGCTTTAAAGAAACCTTGAGTTTACATATTTCCAGAATAGTAATACTACGGGCAATGTAAATATGTTCTTCATTAGTTCTTCATTAGTTCAGTACTTGCCAGACAGGACCACTTCCGTGCAGGTCCCAGAATATAGACTCAAGAAGAACTGATTGACCCTTGGGATCCTTAAGTTCTTTAGAAAAACGAAACTTAATTTAATCTCAAAGGCCCTTATTTTAAAAAAAACTTGTTACCGTTCCGATAACAAGTTTCAAAATAAAAGTAATCTAGAAAATTTTGCCAAAAGTAAAATTGTTTTTAAAATTAAACTTAATTAAACATTTTTTCAAAAATAGGAGATTGTTAAAATGTTTCTTTTTAAAATATACAGGGTGTAAAAAGTATGATGCTCACCATTTTAATGGGCGATAGTGGAGCTTAAAACAAGTCAAAAAAGCCAAAAACATATGGGTCAAAAGTTAACTGTTTTCAAAATATGGCATTTCAAAATTTAAATAAATTGGCAACACCGCGCCTGTTTCATTGAAGCGAGTCGAACGTTTTTGCGAGAGTTGCATATTTACACTTTTTTCTAAGGAGAAGTTTTTTTATATACAAATAATAAAAATTACTTCTTTCAATTTATTTTAATATTTAATTTAAAATTAAATTTATGTAAAAAACAATATATTATTGTTTAGTTAATATTTGTAATTAAAAAATAATTGTACTCACCACAAATGGGCTAAATATTCACTTTTAGAGCACAAATTGTTATGTTTTAAAACAGCACTTTTTTATTTTGCTTAAAGAATAGGATTCCTCGGTTGCACACATCTCGTTTTCAAAACTCTTGGACATTTCACTTGTAAATTTATAACATATCCGCATTTTTCCCGATTTAAAAAAAAAAAAACAAAAAATGTCGCGGCCGTTGGACACGTAGTTACAACTGACCACACGAGGCTTCTAGCTAGGTAGATCTGTTGCCAATTGCTTTTTACATTTTTAAATGGGGGAAAAAATACATTAATATTTTTTTATTTTTTTAATTGGTAGATTAAAACATTTGAAACTTAGTTTATTTTATTAAGCAAATGAATCTACTGATAAGCAATTAAGACAAAAGTTTTTAGAAATACTTGCTTTCAAAGTTCAAACTTTGACATCGTTTAGACAAAAATCTGTCAAGTTTTGACACATATGTCATATGAGCTTTTCGACTTGTTTTGAGCTCCACTATCGCCCATTAAAATTATGAGCATCATGGCAGAATAAAAAAATACCTTCTAGGATTTTTCAAATATTTATAACAATACTAAAACAATTTTGTTTTTTTTTATTTTTTTAAAAGATCCGCTACTTACTAAAAATCAATCTTTTAGTGTATGCACATATATGGGTAAAATTTTATGACTCACACCTTGTAGTGGTCATTTTACAATTTTGTCCAAAATAACATACATTTCTTTGTTCTGGTTTATAAGTATTTTGTTCCAGGATTTGTTTAAACAAACACAATAATTGTTTTTTGTTCTATTATAAATAAAAATATATAATTTACTACTACCGACGTATCTACCAGAGTTATGGCACTCCACGTTCACCTGTCCATTGGTAACATTTTGATAACGTCAAGGATTTAGTTAAGTTAGATCATTTAGTAGTTTGCTTTACCCGTACTGTTATTATTGCTTTTAGTATTTTATAAGACTAACCAAAATAAAAAAAAATATGCTTTATAAAGAAATTAAAATACAGGGTATATCAAAAATAAACTTTTTCTTACTTTACTATATTATAACAATATCTAAATAATTATATATAATATCATGATATATTTTAACAATGCACATGGTCAGTAACTGGTTGTTGTACTGTTGGGGTGTAGTATAGTTCACGTTAATTTAAAAAACGACATAATGTTTTTAATTAATGCTATATCCTTGAAATAAAAATCTATTAAAACCTAGAGTATTCATTTAATATTTGCTGTTTGTGTATTGTTAAATTTTTTAATAAAGGCTAATGTAACTAAAATAGTCTTTTTAAATAATTGGTGTATGGCATCATTTCAAAAATTATTTAAAAAAAAACTAATGAAGAAAGTATTTATTTTTAAGAAATTCATTTGTGTCTACAGTTTATGTACATATACGAGCAGGGTAAACAACCTTATAATTAAATTTATACAACAACATTTTTGAACATAGAAATCTCACGGTTATATGCTGCTCTTTTAAATAAAATTGTTGTCTTTGTAGAAATAGTTTTAATAAACATTTTTATTTTGCAATGGTTCTAATCATTACAAATTTAATAAAAATTATTCCTTTTGAAAAATGGGCATTAAAAATAGCCAGAGAATTTAATGATTTACGGCGTAAAAATACGGTATTAATAGTTAATGTAAAAATTTCAAAAACTAATAAAATAATGGAACAGTTCACCTGTTTACACAGATGCTTCGTAAAAAAAAAAACCCAGGTATCTAGACTTTATTAGTTATAACTCCCATAACCTATAGAATTATAAACAGCTGCTTTTTTAGGTCTGCCTAAAAACTAAAGTATACTTTGGGCTAATGTTAATAGGCTAAGACCAAGTGCTACTCTATTGCATTGCCTTCGAGTTTATTTACAGTACTACAAGAAATCATACATTATTTGCTTTTTTTCCGCTCTTTTTAGATGATATTAATCAATTAATTTTCTATTAAATCTAAATCATATTTGTAAAGTATAGTCCAACTGGCATTTGCACGCATTTTAAGTGCAATGTTGTCGACGCCACTACTCCACCCATATTAAACTGTAGCTTTACCACGTCCTGGTAAGAAAATTGTAAAATAGGTAGCATTAAAAGTTCTTGAACACCGAAACTGGGGTAACAAGAAAAGCCTTATGTTCTCCGCCAAAAGACCGTTTATGAGAACCGGTAAAATAACTATCTTGTGAAAACAAACAAACAAACAAAATATTGACAAGGTAGTTATGTATAAATATTTAACAGTATTACTTAAATTCATTTATTATACAAAATCTGTGTAAATACATAAAACATGGCTCAAAAGGTTGCTACACGTGTTAAAAAAAATGTTTATGCTTCAAAATAGCGAATCATTAACCTTGTTTATTTCCAAAAACTCAATATTATTTTGGACGGCCTTCATTTTGGCAAATGCTTTTTGTTTTTTGTCAAAAATTTACCGTCAGTACTAATTAAATAATTTGCAGGTTTTCTAAGGCGATTACTTTTTTGTTAAAAAAGGAAAAAATGTTAAAATGAGCAACAAATTTAACGGAAATTGTACGATAAAAAGACAAATAAAAAATGTGTATTGGGAAAGAAAAAACCGCAATAAAAGATACCTCTACTTTTTTAAAAGTATCTAAATAACGTTTTACAAATTCGGTGCCAATTCTCAATCGGGCTTCGGTTAAAGTACGATCGTTAGTTAGCTGGTGCAGCTAGGGTGATTGTGCGAAGATTAGCAAGAAGGGAGTTGCCTACTATTTACTGAAATTGCCTTGATTTTTTCGTCTCCTGTGTTTTGGTTATCAAGTAGAACGTGGAGAAACGAGAAATTGGACCATTTGATTACATTCTGGAAGTTTTATTTTTTTTATTTCCCATACTGGTTGAGGCCGACTCTTCGGCGCTGCGGGCTTTAAAAAATCGTAAGCTTCTGGTTTTCTTTTCAGGTTAAGGATCAAGGAGGCAGCTGCATTGCAAAACGCTGGTCGGCGCCTGTTTCCATTAAGATCCAGAATTAAAGAAAAGTAACCGAGGATTAAGTGTCGTTATTTTGGGGAAAGAAGACCGCCACATTGCCCTACGTATATCGATGCATTCCGCCCGTGCGGTCGCGTCACGAGAAGGAAGATACGTGAAGACGATGACTAGAAAAATAGTCTAACCATGCTAGCAGAAACAGGAGATTTTGGAAGACCATTGGGAAAAAAATTAAGGGAGACCTAATGAAGAAAATAAGTGTGGTTCTCAACGGGAACCGGAGGTGGCGCATGTACAAGAATGTCATTGCGGGGTGCTGCACCAGGTGCTGCCTCCGTGATTTACCGCAGAGCTTTCACAGTAAAAGTTAATAGGAAGAAAGAGGGGGGAACAAAGGAGCTTTTCCGACCAGGCGGAAGTGGGGTTAAAGCTCACGGGATAGGTAGCTACGTGAAGGAGCCGCACCAGGTGCCGACGCGCACGGCGAACAACGGATCGTACTGAAGAGGTTATAAAACCTTAAGGAAAAGAGCCTAGAGCTATGCCGTAACTGGTGGGCCCAGTGGAGAAGATTCGTTGATGACCCCAGATACCGACGTAAAGCGTAACATCCTTATTTATATGACCAATGAAGACAAGGTGGCCAGCAAGGTCATCGGACTTTACGGTTATTATTACCCATATTTATTTTAAATATTTTATTTGCATTTTTTTGTACAGTTTCTCTTTTATATTTGTAATAAAGCTTAATATTATATCTCGCTTCCCTTTATTTAAATTACCCATCTCTATTAAAAAAATTACATTATTATGTAGTTTTCTTTCTTTATTTACAATTAAATATTATTTTAAGTATTAAGGTGCAATGTTAGAAAAGCAGGTAAAATGACAGATATTATGTTTAAAAAGTTTTATACATTCTTCGTTATTTTGCATCTCATTGTACTACTCAAATCTACTCAAATACCTAATTTATCATTTTATAAAATGTGGAGTCATTTATTTTAATTTATCTCCGGCCATAAAATTTGGAACGTTGATTGAAACGTAAAATATATTGTGTTATTCAAGCGCTTAGGAAATATCGCATTTATCAAGTTCTTATCAACAAAACCACCAATGAAGGGGGATAAAAATGATGTTTTGCTTAATTTTATTCGTGTTCGAATAATTTATTTTGAATGGAAAAATTTATTGAAGTGGTGTTCATCGTATATTAAAAAGAGAAATTTTAGGGGACGCTCTCTTTGCATTATATCAGTTGGACTCTTTTTTTATCATACCAAACTAAAAAAAAAAAACGGTACAATAACAACTTAATTTTTGAGAAATAAAGGTATTTAAGCAAATGCATATAGGCACAGCTAAACGTTTGCTTTAAAGTAAAAATAAACACGGCACTAAAGACACCAAAAAAAAATCTATTTAGAAATATAGGATAATATATACTATATGCCTAAAAATGCAGATAACATATAGGCTTTGATTTATACAAGTTACATAAAACTGGCATCAAGCCAAATTCATGTTGTGTTATATCGTGAATACAGAGACATAGACTACCTCTAGTTTTTGCCAAAACTATCTCTAACAATTTAAAACCCCGTAAGAGAGTGGTTTGCCACATGTATATGTGTGTCACCAACATTAGGTTCAATAAAAAGTAAAACTTTAAGTTAAGAACGTATGGGCTTCGTAAAGTCTATCATAGGGTAGGTTAAAGGTTAAACATTTGATGGGAAAGAAGATGTATCTTTTATTGAAATACGCCAACTACAGGATGTAATAAAGTGACGTTTTTTTTGAAAACGGTAAGGATTAGTTCTATGCTTTCTAAACCATTTATAGTTTTGAGACATATGAGTAAAGCATAAATAAAGTAAAATATCTATGGGTGATCGATAAATTTTAATACCACTAGTAATGTCGCTAATTGTATTGCTGAATTTTTGCTGAAAAATTTAATCGAACCATTTTAATTTCCTCAAAATTGCCCTAAAAAGCCATATTTCCAATTAATAGACGCTTATAAAAGACTAAAAAAACATATTTCTTTAATTTTTTTATAACCAAAAAACAGTTTAAACACCTGTTTTTATTCACATTTTCAATCACGAATAAATCAAAAAGTATTGGGTTATCAAAAAACATTATCCAACATTTTTTACTTTGTTAAATCCATCAATTTATGGGGTTATTTTAAATGTTAACATTTCGGCCCTATATCACTTTTATTATTTGGTTATTTTGCAATTACCGGCAAAATTCCAAGTTAATCAGTGAATTTATAAAGAATTCGAAGCGGAAAATATTTACTGACTGGACTAGTAAGTGTAAGTGGTACTTTCATGTAAATAACTTTGAAAAGTATAAAATAGCACTTCTCTTATATTTCCTATAATATGTTAAGTACTTTTTTGTAACAACCTTTTAAATAAAAAAAAACATAAATCACAAAATAAATCTATGACAGCCTTGGAAAATGTGTTTTAAAATATACTGAAGTATTTTGAAGTTATATCGAACTTCGCTATCTGTTATAAAGTTTAAGGGTATAAGAAAGTTTTCAAATAAACCCAATGTACACAAAGTTTAATAGGTTTGTAATTTTGTCGGACTCTTTTAAACAATAAAATTCTTACTGCAAATGTAATAATATGTCCATTAATAACGAATTATTTTAATATTGCAATCGGATTTACAACTAATTTTTGTATTACCAGAAATATATTTCTTTTTTAAAAGAATTGTATAATTATTAAGAACTGTATTATAAAACATTAGCATGCGGCGTTACAAGTACTGTTAGAGGTTAATTAAATTAACTAAGCCATTTAGTCTTGGAAAAAAATTGTCACATTTTGACTTTACTGCCAATTTTTGTAAATCGCTCTTTTTTACCTTGTTTTACTTTTAATTACTATAAATAAAGCAAAAGGTAAAAAAATATTTATATTTTATAAAAACTAACAAATTAATAAATTAATTAACAATTTAATAAGTCTAAACAAACTTAAATATATTTGTTTTTCAAACAAATTTAATATTTTATTGCGGCCCCGTTTTTTTCTAAGACAGGCATCGAATGGCCCAAAGCTAGGGCGTAGTTCGGATTTCCTTGTAACTCATTCCACACCTCTTATATTTTATCCTTAAGTTTGTTTACATTTTTGCGGCCTAAACTCATTTTCTCTGTTTTTTTTTATCCAATAAGCCCCAAACATTTTCCATAACATTAAAATCCAGACTACGTGCGGACCACGGTAAAACTCTGATGCGCTGCTCTTCCATTCATCGACTTGCCGGGACGTATGAACGGGACTCTTATCTTGCTGAAAGATAAAATTTCTGTCCAGCAATCAATTCGTTACAGAAGAAAGCATGATATTCTGTAGTAGATCTATATATACCTCCGCATTGAACCTTCCTTCGATAAAATAACATACATCAAGTCCTTGTGCACTCAGCCACCCCCAAACATTTACCGAAAATCGCCCACTACTTCTGTCCTTTTGGGTGTATTTTTTATCAAATCGTGTTCCTTAAGGCCTGTATACCTTAAGTATCCCATTGTAGCAAGACTGAAACATTTTATTATCGGTGATTATTATATTTTCTCAAAAAATCGGAGGCTAGAAGTAAAATTGTAGGGCAAATCCAATGCGTTGTTCTTTATTTGCATTTGTTAAAAACGGCTTTAAGGCTGCTGGGTGGCAGCGCAATTCGAAAATTTGCCTTTTTCTTCGCCGTGCCGTTCTAACCGATGCTGGAAAATTGCCTTCCGTTTTTGCTGTAATTACAGATTTAAATGTTGGCTTCTCAAAAAATTAACTTAATTATTGTCTTGTTCTTGATTCGATAGTTTAGGGCGACCACTTTCAGCTCTTCTCTCAAAGGTGTATGTTTCCTGCCATTTTTTTTAACAAAATGTATAGTACTCTTTGGGATGTTAAGCTCTTTGACCACATCACTTTCTGGCCAACCTTTCTGCGCAATATAATGAATAATTAATACTTTTTGATCCAGAGTTAGGTTTGGCATTTTAAAAAATATTTTTAGACACTGACAGCGGACACCTGTTTCTTTATTAGGTTTTTAACAGGTATTTATATTCAGTAGAAGGTGGCACAAGCCTATTTTACGAAACCAACAACAAAACATTTAAGTAGAAAAAAGTGTATTAAAGTTTTGACGTAAATTCTTCTAAAGAAATACAATATGTCTATGTGTTTTTATCTTTAATAAAAATTGCCTAACTGAAAGTTTATTTATGCCTAAAGTGAAAAAAACTGTAGAAAATTAAAAATTCCTAGAAACAAGCTTTTACATGGTGGTAATTGATTGGTCAGTTGGTAATTAACTACAACGCCTCAGCTACACTTTACTTGGCGTTTTAACACTTTAAGCCATTTTTAGATGCATTTTTACTTATATGAACGAAACTAATAAAAAAAAACAGTAAAAGTCACTATTTTCATCTTTTTTGGTTTAGTATTTAAATTTATTTAATATCTTGCACAAAAAAAATGTTAATACCTTTTAGAATTTAAAGTTATTGTTAGTGTTTATACGATTTTTAAAAATCCCAATTACTTTATACCCATTTTACAAAATACTAGACCAAAGATATGAAGGATTATTTGTCCTGGGCTAGTTTAATCGCAAATTAATGCGTTGACGTTTTAGAATCTCCTATTATGTCAATAATTATATTATCTCCAATTTAATCGATTTGCATTCAAATTACATACTTAGTTAATTAATTTGATGTTTAAATTGACAACATTCATCACGTCTATTGTTCTATTGTAACAAACACTTCCTATGCAGTCGTTAATAACATATTATTTGAATATGGTTTATTGTAAAATAACATCATTAAAAATTATTAAATTTATTTATTAGGTACATACATTGTTACGATATCTACTTTTCTTTGTTTTTCACATTAAAAAAAACCTTAAATAATGGTATTACTAATAATATTTTATTATTTCAACTTCGTAACTTTTAAATAAAATAAACTATTTTTAAAGGTACGCTATATAGATTTAAGTAAACTTAGGAGATATTACTTTAGAATTGCCTAAAACTATTAAGATTATGCAATTACATTTTGTAAATTGTATGTGATCTTTTAACTGGTAATAGTATGTTACGTATCAAGTACATAAAAGTAAAATTTTACTTGTCAAGTATGGTACGTTTGAATCCGGCGAAGCGAGGACTAAAATATCATACGAGTCAAGTACAATCACTTTCTTGGCAAGGTGCGTATACTATCTTTTAAAATTTTGTAGATAATTAATAAAAAAAAAATTGCCACATAAAAAATGACTTTACACTTTTTTGCATACATTTTCATGGAAATGGAAAAATGTGATATTTATTCCGCATTTGATTTTTCAAACGTCATCCTTGCTTCACATTTTCTTTGCCCTTTCTGGGTGTTTTCGAGCGATTTTCATGTGGTTAGTGGCCGAAAAACCTTCAATAGTTAAAGTCAAGTGTGGAACTTCTAATTGGTGAGCACTGTTTAAAATAAACCTTTATCTTTCTTGTGAAATTGTGCTTTTATAAAGTAATGGTTGCAACGCTGTAAAATAATTTATAGGTCTATAATGCGGATCATTACTGTACAAAATGCAAAAACCTTTTTTTTTTATTTTAAGATTAAATTAACTACCTAACTTTTTATTTAAATAATGCTTTTAAATTTATAACGATACATTATATTGTAAAAATTGGCCATGCCTCCGATTTAATAATAGTATACATAAATACACATATATATATATATATATATATATATATATATATATATATATATATATATATATATATATATATATATATATATATATATATATATATATATATATATATATATATATATATATATATATATATATATATATATATAGTTTAAGTCAATTAGGCTTTTTTTTATAAGTAAAACTCTTTGTTATTACTACCGAGCTTTCGAGAATTTATTGTTCCCTTCATCGGGGCTGAAAAATACAGAGAAAAGCGTTAAAATTAAGATCTTAAATACTAAAAACAAATGGATTACCTTGGGTACAACGTGAGTATTAATTGAAGTATTGTTGCGACACTCAAGAACATCAGAACCCATATTAATTAACAATACATAACGATTAATTAGCTACATGCTGATTATAATTCACTATGTGCTTAACCTATACCATAACCTCACTTATTACCGGCATGGTTTTTCTACAGAACGATGGAGCGAAAAGAGAATAAAATTTCTTTTGCAGGTTACTACATGAAGAGATTCGTGGTTCTCGCGCAAGAAATCTGCGGATCACTACGCGGAACTGATATTAGATGTCGCCAGCTGTGAGTGTCGTCACCCCTCCTGTCACTAAGGGGATGACGGCCC
>JAHBCN010003707.1:0-71961 GCA_019359885.1 Listronotus oregonensis | reverse complement strand
TCACGAAATTACTCAATAATTTCTACATGACCCGGTCTGAACCCATAAAGTTTGCTTGTAGACAGTAATGCAAGTGACATTAATAAATATTTAACGTTTGCGTTGCATGTGGTAACACACTTCCCTAGAAAGCCAATGGCGAATCTACGCCATCCGTATTAAAATACTTGAATTTGTAATAGTTACACGCGTATTTCGTTCAAAAATGGTGCTGTTAGTCGAATTGGGATTCTAGAAGCAAAACCAGACCAAATCTGGGTTAGTTGTGGCAGATAGTTTCACACATACATAAGTGTATCGGCGAAGGAAATCGCATCTAATCTAGAGAATAAATAAGCATAATTAATTAAGAACAACTTCGCTATGAGATGGCAAATCTAATACTAATTAATATATAAAACTACGGATTGCAAATCGTAATTACTAATATTAGGTAAAATCAATAGCATATATTGTCTACAAAAAGTGGGGGCCCACTGTTAAATTTAAAAATTTAATAAAATAATGTGGGTAAAAAAAATTAAATTATTTCCCAAAAGTATTTAATTTGTTTTAAAAAGTGGAGGAGCCTGTTTCCCTGTCCCCCCCTCCTCTAAGCATAACCCTCTGGGTAAAGTGAATTCTGACTAAAGTATTATTTTATTAAAGCATAAAATGAATATTATAAATTGTAGGTATAGTCTGTCTCAAAGTATACCGTGTTAGCTCTTGCCTTCATTTATGGATTATACCTGCCGACAGCAATAAAACTGCGGATCGGTAGGTATTAAAGGACAGAACATTAGAGACGGACTTTAATAATATAAAGATTTATAATTTATTGTTTATTTAGGTAAGTATAATCTTAAAATTACATTAAGAAATTAAATATATGCAAAGTTTTAATAAATTTATAACTGCATTGCATGCACCTATACATAATTACATTTTTAACCTAAATATCTAAATCTAATTTTGTTTCAGTATCAGAGTCATTATTGAGATTAATTACAATAGGATTTATGTTTTATGTGTTTTGGATAGAAATGTAAGAGTTCTCAATTTTTATAATGTGCTGTAGTGAATTTGTTCAGCTCTCAACTGGAATGTTAGTAATTACATTTTTTATTAAATTTATAACACTGGGACTTAAAGTAGGTGTAACATTTTCTGCTCTGATCTTTGATTTTACTTGGTTCCACAAATGCTCTATGGGGTTAAACATACAGTGATACGGAGGAAGCCGTAAGACAGTATGCTCAGTCTGTTCAGCCAAACTATCACATACATATTGTTTTTTAATTGCATATGAATTTAGAACTTTCAAAAGATGCGTTTTTTGAAACTGAATTCAAAATAAATATCATTTTTTAACAAATATTCCTGGATTTCAGTTTTTGAACTTGATGAAGCTGGTGCTTTGTGTAGCAGACGGCTGTGGTAGCTTGCGTTATCCATAACAATAACACTGTTGTTTGGAATATTTTTTAAAAGATAATTTTGAAACCATTTTTTAAAAAGTTCTGCACTTGTATCCTCGTGATAATCCAAGCTAGAATCCTTAATATTCTTTGCAGACAACAGCAAGCAGTTTGGAACAAATCCGTCTTCTGAACCAGCGTGTATTATGGTAATGCGTTTTCCTTTATTTGAAGGTGCTTTTGTCTGACAGTTTTAACTGGAATCAACCCATCCTTTGTATACTGTGTCGTATGTATCGAACCATGTTTCATCAAGGTAAATTATGGATCTGTTTTCTAACCTATATCTTTTAATTTCTTGAGGGTAATTAAATCTCCAAGTGCGTAATCTGTGCGATTCCATTACTACTTGTCTTTTGTCTATTTTGCGGTATTTAAATTCCATTTTACAAACAACTCTATGGAGGGTGGCACGGCTAATATTTATGTTGGTTTCGTCTTCGTCTAGCTTCTTTTTCAGTTTATCCAAGGTAGAAATAACTTCGCTTTTATAAAGACAATATATTTTCCTTCTTATTAGGTCCTAATCACTATTGCCACACGGTAAGATTGAAAATCACTACGTTTTTTTCTTTTGTTCAATTCTTCACTAATAATAATATCCGTTATCGATAATATTGGAGTTTTTGTAAGTAGACAGGTTTCTTTTAAAGCTTCTTGTTTGATTAGATCTCTACTGATTAAAGTTTCATACACATTTTTCACAACCTGTTTTGCATCTAATGACAAATGATTTCGATGCGACATAGTTATATTCTCGTAAAACACCTTTTTTGAAACGCACAGTAAAAACGGTTATTCAACACTGCCACTAAAATATTAGCCAAAACATTTATATGCCTAATGGTTAATAGTCAAGAAATACCTGGCCCACCCATGCCCTTATGAACAAATGGGTTTACCCAATAACAATAGGTAATAAAGTCGTTAAAGGTTTATTGGGGTATGGTCCGTCAAAAGCCATAACGATATACTTTGAGACAGACTATATGTTTTACCGGGTGGTGCGTCGCCAAGCGGAACATAGGAAATCCCATGTAAATTTTAAGGGGGTTAATTATTGGCTTCCCTGTACATTTTACAGAAAAAATGCAAGATAACTTTTTGAAGAGACCAATCTGACAAACCCTCGTGCCAAGTTTCAAAAAATTTTAGTAAGCGAATTTTAAGTTATTCAATTAAATGTAATTGCAAAATTACCAAATTTTCGGTTCAGGTAAAACCAAACAGACACCAGCCACCAGCAACATTTTTTATAAGGCTTTGTCAAATCTGACGTACAGCCAAATACAAGGAATGTTTTTTTCGTTTTATCAATCTCACAACCATTACATTCAAACTAAAAGACACGTTAACATTATTTTTTTATCAAACCTTTTATTTAATGTAACAATTAAGTTTAACTAATAACAGTTATTACTATTCATCATTAAAAACATAATTTTATCATACTAAAATTTAATTAAACCAATAGCAGTATCTGAAATGTTTTCAATTTATTTTCCCATCAAGCCTATCTGGTCCATTTTAACCATTAAACGTATTGTCAGTAAATTCAAGTCCAAAGCCATCGCAATAAATAATTGTAAATGTTTAACTCAGAAGATCGAAAATAGATCCGAAAAAGGAGAGAGAACAGAACTCTTAATGTTTTACTAGTTGTGGAAAAATAAAATAAAAAAAAACAATAACTTTTTTTTAATAATAGAGAATTACATAAAAACATTATTTAATCAAATTTTCAAACAACCCCCCATTAACAGCTCTTCATCTCCTTCCTGCAGCTCTTGATGTTTTTCGAATTTATACGAATAATATTTGTGTTTTTTCAAAGTGCGCAATACCGTTGTATGATGTTTATTTTGTTTTCTCCCACACTCAGTAGAATATTAAGATCTCTGTTCTCTCTTTCTTCGGCTTTATTTTTGATATCCTGTGTTAAACATTTACAATTATTTATTACGGTACCTTCGGACTCGAACGTACTTACAATACGTTTAACGTTGAAATGGACGGAATGAGCTTGGTGGGGAAATAAACTGAAAACATTTCAGATCATTCAAGATTCGCTTATTAAAATTTTTCGAAACTTGGTCGAAGATTGATCTCTTTAAAAAGTTATTTTACATTTTTTCTGTGTTGGGTACACCAAAAAAGTTTTTATACCATTGGACCGACTTGGTCCTGGTTCCGGGGTATAGAGATTGAGTTTGCTTAGCAAGACCAATGAAAGCCACACAAGTTTAAGTCGTTCTATATCCACTAATTTTAAGTTAATATAGACATGTGCCATTCTGACTAGATTGAAACAAAACTTAGCAAACAAGAAAAAACAATCTATAAATACAGTCAAGAAACATGGCCAGTATTCCAACAGATGGCTCGGAAGAGGAGATGATGCACTTGTAAAATAGCTGCCCTGTTTTCCAGATTTTGATATATGTGACTTCTTTTTGTTATACAATCTGAAAAAAAAAGTTTACAAGACTTCAGTGAACACACGCTACATTTTTTACCAAGAAAAACCGTTAAAAAAGAAAACTTTTTAAAAAATTCATAACTTGGATCCTTTGATTCTTGGAAAGCTGGAACGGGCCAAAGGTGGTCGCTGTCCGATGTGTCTTTTCTTTTTTAAATCACAGTTGAAATATTTTTCTGTGATATTTTGAACGGTTTAGCGTATTAAATGCAATAGTCCGATTTGAATGTAGTGAACGGAGTATTAAACATCATATATTATTTTACATCTTGTATATCTTTGTTTTCCATATAAATTTGGCGAAAAGTGTGTAAAACGGCTTTGAACATTGTGCGTCACGCATATTTCGCTTTTGGGGCAAAGTATTGGGAGGTCAAAGCAGGCTCGGGAAAATGTACCACGCAGGTGTTTAAGCTAACTTCTTTTTTTTCTCTCAAGTTTTGGACTTACAAGTGTTTTAGCCACACTGTTTAATTAAATTTACTTTCATACTTTTTATTATATTTCTTTTTCTGCAGTTATTAATTGTTTCGTTATTTGGAATGTATTAAGGTGTAATATAATATTAGTACATAAATAATTTTTGAAAATTTTTAATTATGTTTTTAAGTTTCTTTTTCATGTGTGACAATTACCGCACTAAAGTTTTGAACACTCAGGTAATATTTTTTCACCTCGTATAAAACCCAGTCACCTTTCAATGCGCATTTGCACACCCAGTACGAAAATAAAACAATCGCCTATCGCAGGGCCGCCCTTGCGTGACGGCTCGCTTCCGGACGATGCGGCAACAGCGCGTGCGTCCGCCGCGTTGCCAAGCTACGTCGCCCAAAACATTCGAATAATTACGTCAAACGTGCCGCCCGCTACAGTTTTCCGGCGAAATTCAACTGTTTCAGTAGAAAAGTGGAAGTTACCGGTGCGTTTTTCACCTGTTTTTCCGCTTTCAGAGTGCTTCGTTCATTTGTTTTTGGGTTAGTTACGCTTTTTATTGGTTTTTTCCATTGTTTTGAAAGTGCGTTTTTTTGTTTGTCGCCTGGTTTTCCTGCTTTTCAGTTGTTTTCACGAGTGATGCACTTGCATTTACTTATTACCGGATTATGTTATGTTCAATTATTTTTATTTGGTAATTTATTACATTTTGGTTTTTTCCAAATGTGCTATTATGTTCAAAGTTTTTGCTTTAATAACTTTGAAACAACACCACATTTGGTTTTGGCAAAAATGACAAGTGTTTGATAACTTATATTTTACTTTTAATACTGTTGTTATTCTTTCCTTTTTTTCATGATTTCTGTAAACTAAAATAACCTCTAGCATGTCGGTTTATGGTGTTCTGATGTAAGGCCATGTTTTTTTTGTAAAGTTTATTCTGTCTTTAAAATAAAGCCGATTTATTTTTTGAAAAGATCCAAATTATTAACTAATACTTTAAAATTTTATATTTTTAAATAAAAACTAATGGTAAAAACAGGGTTCGAGGATGGATATATATTATGATATATATCGGATAGATATCCGATATATATCCGATATATATCCGATATTTATCAAATGATTTTTTATGATATGCTTTAAAAATTTTATATTAATAAGTAATTTTTGGCGTTTGTTACTGAATTTCTTCTTTGTAAATGGCGTTAGAGTAGAGTTAAAATATACTCCCTAATAGTAAGTTCTAATCCATAAATGACAACACTTCTGCCGGCGTTAATGGCGTCAGTCGTGTCAGAAAAATTTTATTACGAAAGAGTAAGTTTTTTTTGTGTTTATTTTATTATTCTTTACAAAGAAAGTAATTGACAAAGTGCAGAAACGATTTACTTCATTATTAATTATTTAAGAAGATAACATAACCTTTGTATGTTGTATGTAAAAGTTGAAAAAAAAATTACTTATTTTAAAAATGACAAAGTAAAGAAAATTTTTGATTAATATATCTATAATTTTTCGAAAATTTAATATAAATAGGTTAAAATAAAAAAAAAACTGAATATTTAAATTAACATTTTAAAAAAATTTTGATACTTTTATCTGACAGCAAGTAATTTTACTTGTATTTAGCTTAATCGAATAGAACACTCGCTGGTGTCATATCTAAAACTTTCCACCTAACATTTAACTCATGTGAAATAACTATTTAATTAATATATTAAATTTATTAAATAATTGTTTACCACGAATGTCATTAATAACTATTATTAACAAATAAATTATTTTATCAATAATTTTTGGGAATATACTTAATTGTACTTTGAGCCAGATGAGACTATTAGGGTCTTTCTTTAGTATAGACTAGTGCACACCTAGTCAATTAACCCTTATTAACTTGTCAATCTACCCAAAACTTACTTTTAAATACTTTTTTAATTTTAAGGATAAATCTGTAATTTTAAACGACATATTTAAATAATTTTAATTTTTATACATTTTTTCTCATATTCCACGGAAAAAGTGGTGTGTATCTTTTATAATTTTTGGAAATATTGACGTTCTTATATTTAAAAAAATGTTAATATCTGAAATAACGCCTTTTCTCGATTTTTTGCTGTTTGACCCCCAATTTTGACTTTAGATTCGTGGTCAGCGGAAGCAAATACGTCAGAAAATCTTACTCCGACACCCAGCATACACCCTTTTTTGTGGACCTGTGTTTGAGTTAATAAGGGTTAATTGGCAGCATGTGCACAATCTATACCCTGAGACCTGAAACAAGGAAGTCCAAATATTTTTTAATTTTTAATAAAGGAAGCCGCCACAATACTATTTTCCTGCTCAAGTACTTGCGTGTGAGAATACAAAGTGATTTTCAGGACTTTTGATTTTTGCCAAACCATGTATAAAATTTAAACAGCAATTCATAGTTTTTACTGAATGAACATAAATCTGATTTTATAGAATTTTTGAATTATTTAGCATAATTGGCCATAACGTAATGTATTTTAAGGTAAATAAGTCTGACTTCACAGTAGGATGCACTGGGGATCCGATCATTTCCTGTGGATAATATGATTTTTTTGTTGAACAAACCATCAGACACTGCACATGATATAATAATTAGGCATAGCACAGCTTTTTTGTTTTGTAGGCACTGTTATAGTTAGTATACTAATTCAACATACAGTGAGATCATAAAAGACCTTCATAGAAAAAAGAATTATACATTTTTTCCTATTATGAAAGCTACTCAGAAGTCTAAAAGTACCCTTAATTTTATTGCTAAATTATTTGCTTAGAAAAAAGAAGGGAGATAATAATCGTAATCTTTTTTCGCCTAATACCAAGACATCATCTGTACTGAGCGACAAATGTCCCCTTTCAGATTCCTTCTTCTTCTTCTTCTTCTCTGTGAGCCGTCTTGATTCACTACCGGAAGCAGCGCAGCCTCTTGGGCCTTTTGTGCCTAATCTCCTATTATCTTTTATATCAATCATCCCATTAGTCTTGTTCCTTCTACAAGTCTGTATAACCCCGAGACTGGTTGGTTGATATATTCCTGTGGGTTCATTTCCGGTTGCCCAAATAATGTGTTTCAATGCTTTACACATAATATGGTAGGCTGTGTCTTCCCCCTCGTCGCACATTCTGCAACTTGGGTCCCCATTGTATGAGCCTATCTATGTAGGTGTCCTCTTAGGTTATCGTGTTCTGTTAGTAACTCTACTGTTATGCTAAGTCTTTTCCTACTTTGTCTGAGTAGTTCTTCCTTCGTTCTTTTGGATGGGCCCCTTATGAAGCTTTTTTCATGTCCAATTCTACTGAGGTTTCCCAGTATTTTTCGTGTTCGTTTCGGATCCATTCCCTGGTCCCCTTGTGCTGTGGTTTTGGTCACTCCAAGGGCAGGTTCTGGTCCAAAGTATGGCATGGATGATTTCTGTCTCGCAAGCTCATCCGCTTTTTCGTTGTCTTCTATTCCCGAATGTCCTGGTTACTTTGTTGCGTTCTCCCAGGACTTCTTTTTGGCATTCCCATGCCAGCTTGGACCTTACCTTGCAGATCCGCTTGTTTTTATAAGCCCTCCTGTTATTTTCTTTTCAGATTCCTTACAAAAAGAATGTTTTTTTTTGCTTGCTGACTGGCCGTCTATGTGCATTATTTTTTCAAAATGTTGACCTATCTAAGGCTTTTGACGAGGTCTCGCATGTAGATTATCACTGTTCTAGCTATTACCAAATTGTTGTTGGGGTACCCCAGGGCTTAATAATGGCACTCCATTCATTTCTTCTTCTCATCAACGATCTTCTCTTTTCCACTATAGTTTTTCTAGTGAGATTACCCTTTACTTTAATATTCAGTTTCTTAAGTTTCTAAGTCTGATTTGGAAAATGCCTTAAAAATAAAATTATGTTCCTTGTCGCAAAAAAAGTGTGTACATTTTTTTACCTATGAGCGGGAGTTCTAAAGAACAAAGAGTGTGTACGTTCTAAAATAACCTTAATTGGCACACATTCATAGTCACAGCAATTTCTAATAAGCTTAGATTGCTTTTCTAAGCCAATAAGTATTTCTTTCCATCTAATCTGTATACTCTTCATATACCCCCAATTCGATCCTGGTCGAAATACTGTTTCCATGTCTGGGAAATGGCGTCTTCCACAACTCTTTGGTATTATTTATTGATTTCATTTAAATGAGAGCCATTCACATTATTGATCACCCCCCTTTTGCAAGAAAGCTTTCCTGTCTTGTGCACCGATGAGCTGTGGAGATCTGTCGGTCTTTTATAGGCAATTTTTCGGCTTCTGCTCTGAGAAATTAGCCAGTATAATTTTTCCCCTAGCAGTTCTTAGCATTGCAATACAAAGTTTCACTCTAATGCTTTGTGTTCTTATTGTGTTTGTTTTTTTATCCCTAGAGACCTTAAGCTTTGGTTAGATGGACTGACTAAAGTTAAAAAACCTTATCTATCTTGAACTATGCAACTCATCCTTTACAATTTGTAGTAAGAACAGATATAGCTTAAGTTTTTAAACCTATTATTAGTTTGTTACTGCGTTTAAACACCTCTTGTCATCAGGTTAGTGAGGTTAGGCAATCCAAACTTGAGTAACTGGATGGGTGACCTCCATTAATCACTAACTGTATGCTGTTGGGTATGGTTTGAATTTTACAAATCAACCTAGGTTTGATGGCATAAGCCAGATGTTAATGGAAAAACTTTAATTTGTTGTAGTTCGATTTTCTTGGGCTATTTTTTTAGTAAAAAAATATTTATAATGTCAATTGACTTTTATTGACTATCTGAGCAGCTGCCAAATTTAAGTTTTTCATTTTTACTTAGTAGAGGAGAAAAGGGCTATTTTAGGATCTCACTGTACATAAGTACCACATAAGTTTAGAAATAGATATTGTAGTTATTGCACCAATAAATACAGCTTTTTGCACAAGCTTAAATTGTTGTTTTTTTATATTACAAAGGATGTCCATATTTTTGACATATTTTAAAAACTGTAAAAAAATAATGTAATATTTTTATATCTTAAATGTACTTCTTAATTAAGTATAAATGATCTAAGTGTGTAAGATTTTTTAAATTTAAATCTTATCATATCAAAGTTACACAATTATTGAGTCAACAGTATTTTTACAATTATATTGCCCTGACGATATTTTAAAAAATATATTTACGAAATAAATTTTTATTTTTCACAGGGTGGCCGAAAAATACGTGTAGAAAATTTTATAACAGACTTTTGATGATCAAATTTAAGTCAAGTTGGTTGTATCTAAAATTGTTTCGTTTAGACTATAAAAAGCGTCAAATTTTTTTAAAAATATTGTTTTTTTTTCTACATTTCTTCAAAACGTTCTAATTTACTTTAAAGTCTTTTGGTACATAGACAGATCCTACCCAACGGCGTCTTCCCGTCGTATAGTGATCGTTTATAAATAAATAAAGGTTTATAAAAGGGACGTCGTCTATAAACATGTCTTTTCATTGTCAACAGCATTATGACAACCACGATATCTTTATCTGGTAACTAGATGAATTTAGAATCGTTTTTAACTCGTCAACATTTTTCTTTGGAATAGCTGTTTTACCAGAAAAAAAAATTGTCAATTACCTGCGAACGCCATTAAACTGCAATATCAACACAATAAGTAAATACTGAAAGTAAATTTACTTGAAGAAAGTTAAGACAAAGGATGCATTACTGCAACTCGTAAACTTCATTTTTAAGAGTGTCCCACTTAAAGAAATCACACATATTTAAATCTGAATAACGTGGTGGCCATTTAACTGATCATTTCCTCTTCTAGTCCATCG
This sequence comes from Listronotus oregonensis, assembly GCA_019359885.1. Classification (NCBI taxonomy): domain Eukaryota; kingdom Metazoa; phylum Arthropoda; class Insecta; order Coleoptera; family Curculionidae; genus Listronotus; species Listronotus oregonensis. Next base: position 61,754 of record JAHBCN010003707.1, on the reverse strand, counting down.
GTTGGGATTTTTTAAAAAGTGTAAATAAGTTTATGCTGCAACATGACAGCCGTTTTGTATATTTGCTTAAGTCTTATATTTTTTTTATTTAAATTTACTTCCAGTATTAAATTAGTGACGTTACTTTATTTAATTTGAACAAGTATTCTAAAAATTATTGACTAGGAAAAGTATAAATTAAAAATGGCTTACATGCCTTTTTTCTTTTATTTTTTTTAGGTTTATAAATTCAAAAAAGATCATGCAATTTCGAAATTCAGTTTCAGAAAGTAATGACTGATGACTGATATTCACTTGGCAAACAACCAAAAATATTTGCTAGCAAATGACTTACGATATTAAAGACCAAATCGCGTGATCGGCATTGATTAGTTACGAAATAACAAATAAAATTTTGTGAAAAATTGCTTACTATGCTTTGACATCTGTGGCAGGTTTGCTTTACAGAGTAGCGCGGTGGGATTTTGTTTAACCGAAAGAAAAACAACCTGAAAATGTGTGTTATATTGACTTTATTTACTATTTTAGAATATACGCACTATTTGTGGACAATAATACTGTTCTGGATGAAAATCCTTACCCTCCAAACTAATATAAAAATAGCAAAAAAATATATCCTGCAACAACAATGAATTTGAATGATATTGCAAGGTTAGTTTCAACTACTCAAAAATCAATGTTTCTTCAGCTTCTATATTATCTAAAATTATACAAAAAAATCCAATGTTGTATTTTTTAAGCAGTGAACGCTTTAAACAAGTATTTTATTTGCTTTTAATATAGAACGAAAAACAATTTTTATTAAACCATAAATAATAATTATAGCCATCTGCACATTAATTACAAATTTAAAATCTATTAAATTAGAACATAAATACATTAAATTATTTTGATTATTTATATGAAATTATATATTATGCATAATTTTCTATTTATGTATTTATTATATAAATACCTGACCTTATGAATTTTCTCCATGAGGTACAATGTCGATAATTTGCTTTGGAAAACCCTATTCAAATGGGAGGTTGATATTTTTTTATGTTTAATTATATTAATGGTGGAAAAAACCTAATGAAATGTTGTCTTTAGTTTTTATGGCCAAGCAAAGTCCTTTTTTTTTAATTTCGTATTGCTAAAGGAACCAAAATTCTCCTTTGGAAAGACTACTTTGGATATATTGGTAATTGTGAGGTCTACATCCGCCACATAACGATGCTTCAATTCAGTTTGTCTCTAAAAGTAATGTTACTGTATTTTCTTTATAATAAAAAATGTTCGGTACTATCGCACTCGTATAAAGGGTTTTTCAATAAGGATGGTATGATTTTGTAATGATGTAGTAACCATGGTAATAAAGTTATACTTGTCATTAGTTCGTTCTTTTGTGAACACTTTTTGCGCACTTCTCGGAAACATTGGTCTAACTAAATAATCGCCCTTCTGTGCTTGCCATTCTTCGCATCGTTGAGGACTTTGAAAGCAATTTTACTCTTTACGACGTAAAAACTCCAGTAAGATGCCGAAATGCAAGAACTGTTGAGAATGTTGCTGCTGTAAGAGATAGTGTTGCAGAAGATCAAAATTTATCAATTCCTAGTCGTGCTCAAGAGTTAGGACTTAAAAAACAACAACTTGGCGAATTTTGTAAAAAGATTTAAATTACGTATAAGATTATTTTGACCCATCGTCGGCGCCGCGCATTTGCTGCTTGGGGTTTAGAATGACTTGAACGGGATCACAATTTTGCCGAAAAAAATATCTTTTCAGATAAAGCTCATTTTTGGTTTAGTGGATACGTAAATAGGCACAATTGCTGTTTCTGGTGTGAAAACAATCCACAACAGATTCACGAGAAGCCTTTGCATCTCCTAAAGGTAACTGCATGGTGTGGTTTATGGCATGTTGGTATCGTTGGACCATTTTTTTTTCAAAATAAGGTTGGAGATTCCGGCACAGTGAATGGTGAACAATATCGACAGATGTTGACAATTTTTATTGCCAAATTTGGATGTGCTTGATTTAAAAGATATGTGGTTTTAGCAAGACGCTACATGTTACACTGCTCGTGAAACTGCCGCTATACTGCAAGAAAAGTTTGGTGAAAGGATAATTTCAAGAAATGCAACGGTTGCCTGGCCACCAAGAAGCTGTGATTGGACTCCTTTAGATTTCTTTTTGTGGGGTTATTTTAAATCTAAGTTTTATGCAAACAGGCCACAAACCCTTGATGCTTTGAGATTAAACGCTGCATTCGTAAGATTACACCCGATTTATTGCACAAAGTCTTCGAAAATTGAATTCGTCGAATTTACTCGTGTACAAGAAGCCGAGGTGGAAATTTAAACGACGTGCTATTCAAAACATAAATTTTATCGATTGTATAGTCTGTCTCAAAGTATAGCGTGTTAGCTCTTGCCTTCATTTATGGATTATACCTGCCGATAGCAATAAAACTGCGGATCGGTAGGTATTAAAGGACAGAACATTAGGGACGGACTTTAATAATATAAAGATTTATTTTATATTAGTAAGGTAAGTGTAATCTTAAAATTACATAAAGATATGAAATATATGCAAAGTTTTAATAAATTTATAACTGCATTATCAATACATAATTACATTTTTAATCTAAATATCTAAATCTAATTCTGTTTCACTATCAGAGTCATCAGTGAGATTAATCACCATAGGATTTATGTTGTTTTGGATAGAAACGTAAGAGTCCTCAATTTTTATAATGTGCTGTAGTGAATTTTTCCAGCTCTCAACTGGTATGTTAGTAATTACATTTTTTATCAAATTTATAACTTTGGGACTTAAAGTAGGTGTAACATTTTCTGCTCTGATCTTTGATTTTACTTGGCTCCACAAATGCTCTATGGGGTTAAACATACAGTGATACGGAGGAAGCCGTAAGACAGTATGCCCAGCCTGTTCAGACAAATTATCACATACATATGGTTTTTTAATTGCATATGAATTTAAGACTTCCAAAAGTTGCGCTTTTTTGTAACTGAATTCAAAATAAATATTATTTTTTAACAAATATTCCTGGATTTCAGTTTTTGAACTTGCTAAAGCTGGTGCTTTGTGTAGCAGACGGCTGTGGTAGCTTGCGTTATCCATGACAATAACACTGTTGTTTGGAATATTTTTTAAAAGATAATTTTGAAACCAGTTTTCAAAAAGTTCTGTACTTGTATCCTCATGATAATCCAAGCTAGAATCCCTAATATTCTTTGCAGACAACAGCAAGCAGTTTGGGACAAATCCGTCTTCTGAACCAGCGTGTATTATGGTAATGGTTTTTTCTTTATTTAAAGGTGCTTTCGTCTGACAGTTTTGACTGGAATCAACCCATCTTTTGGATACAGTGTCGTGTGTATCGAACCATGTTTCATCAAGGTAAATTATGGATCTGTTTTCTAACCTATATCTTTTAATTTCTTAAAGGTGATTAAATCTCCAAGTGCGTAATCTGTGCGATTCCATTACTACTTGTCTTTTGTCTATTTTGCGGTATCTATTTAAATCCCATTTTACAAACAACTCTATGGAGGGTGTGGTGTGGGTGGGTGTGTATGCACGGCTAATATTTATATTGGTTTCGTCTTCGTCTAGCTTCTTTTTCAGTTTATCCAAGGTAGGAATAACTCCGCTTTCATAAAGATAACATATTTTTCTTCTTATTAGGTCCGGATCCTGATTGTCTATACGGTGAGATTGAAAATCACTATGTTTTTTTCTTTCGTTCAATTCTTCACTAATAATAATATCCCTTATCGATGATATTGGAGTTTTTGTAAGTAGACAGGTTTCTTTTAAAGCTTTTTGTTTAATTAGACCTCTACAGATTAAATTTTTAACACATTTTCAAAAATGTTTTGCATCTAATGACAAATGATTTCGACGCAAAAGTTATATTCTCGTAAAACAACTTTTTCGAAACGCACAGTAAAAACGGTTATTCAACACTGCCACTAAAATATTAGCCAACATATTTTTATGCCTAATGGTTAATACTCAAGAACTACCTGGCATACCCCTGCCCTTATGAACAAATGGGTTTACCCAATACCAATAGGTAATAAAATCGTTAAAGGTTTATTGGGGTATGGCCCGTCAAAAGCCATAACGATATACTTTGAGACAGACGATACTTTAAGATAATATAAGAAGTGTGGTTATATCTGAAAACATTTCTATTTTATTTAATTTTAAAATCATATCGTTTTTATTGGATAACCCTTTACAGAACATTTAATAACATAAACATAACCACTTATACCAAAATATAGGTTAGATTATTACATTTCTGATTCTTAAAGCTTGCAATCTTTACTCTGAGGAAAAAGATTAAGCTTAAAAGTATCGCGATTATAAAAGTTACTTTGTTTTGTTTATCATGAGTTAAAGAACGATTCAGGATGTAAAAGAAATTATTGGGGATATTTATGGACATAGTATATGTTAATACTCATTTTTTTCTATATTTTTTATTGATTTATTTACGACCTTACGTGCCTCTTTGACCGATCACCCTGGTATTGTGCGATGTGGGCATGTGTCTGCCACTGAACTTTTAATACACATAATGGGGGCGATTACCACCGTCTTTATGACTTGGAAACCCATTATCATCATGACGCTTATCGGGGAAAATAATCTCTTATTTGTACTTTTGCCTGGCTAAGGGAAATTTATGCTTTACTAGATTATTTATGAGTTATGTTTGTAAGTTTATTCTTATATTACCAATTCTTTCAAAGACGTATAGGAATACAGACTGTTAATATTCACTATTGAAACGGGTCTAAGATGCTTATATTCAAATTTAATCCGTTTTACAGAAATATAAACCAGTCAGTTGCAATTGTTTTCGCAATTTGGATATTTGTCAACTCTGGTTTGAGATGGGCAACATCGCACTGACCACATAATTTCTTGAGACAGACTCAATCGAAGCGGCATTTGAGGCGCGGATGTACACCAATGCTACTGAATGTAGTCCTTCCAAAGGAGAATAACGGCGGCAAACCTAATACGCCGGCTTAATTTTAGTTCCTTTAAAAAAAAAAAAAAAATAACTATGATGATAATAGATGGCCATTTCGAATATTAATTCCGTAGACTGTATTGCACAATTAATAATATATATATATATATATATATATATATATATATATATATATATATATATATATATATATATATATATATATATATATATATATATATATATATATATATATATATATATATATATATATATATATACATATATATATGTATATACACCAAGACAATTATTTTTTCGGGTTTTTTTATGACTTTAGACAAGACGGGGCCCAAAAAATTTCAGATCGGTATGAAAGTTGGATCGAATCATTTTGAATTTCGGCCCTCAGGCGTACTTGACTATCGAGAAGATAGTAATGCCCCTGCCCTTATATCTCCTCCTCAAGTTCTCTCGCAGACAAAGTTCAATGGCATATATTTCCGCCTGGAAAATGAAATTTTTCCCCCAGGAAGCATAAGCATTAAACCTGGGGTCATACTGCTACCCCGCGCCGGCTCCATTGTCAGTCTTGGATCCATCGGTATACCAAACCAAATTCGGCAAAAAGGAATCGCTCACTACCGCCCCAGGTAAGCTGGGTTTTTGGTCTGTGTGTATTTATCCGTTTTGGCATTGTTCACTGCTCATCTCAAATATTGGGTTTGTGATACTGCGTGTTATTCTGGTGTGTCCTAGGGCAGGCCCAGAGCACCAGTTGCCGTTACATTTCAGCCTGTATGCCGCAATCCTCGCCTCCGCCTTAATAATTATACCAAAAAGGGGGGGACTTAGTAGGGTTTCATGGCTGCAGTTGAGTCTTCAAAACTCCCCTTGTACAGAGACATGCTAGTCGCTGGGTTTGGATAATCCAGCTCTGCTTTTTCTGTTCTATTTTTTCCCCCTGTTTAACCGTAGGTTATCATGGGTCTTACCACAGCGGGTTTTCAACCAGTGTACTATGCGTGGCTGAAATCCCCCCAAATTTTTCCCCACAGCTCTTTTGGTAGCCATTGACCATTTTGAGTTCAAAAAAGGGGAGTAAACGCCAATTTTTTTTGTAAGATACTAAATAGTCTTTTTTATAATATATATTTATTTGTTTTTGGTTTCTTGGTTTTAGGTTGGTAGAAACATAAAAACACTATGTTTTTTAATACTTTAATAATATAATGACGTTTCGATCATTTTTGATCTTTTTTAAATCTAAAAATTAGATATTAGGAACAAGTTAGTAAAACTAGTGTCATATAAATCAAAAAAAAAAAAAAAAAAACAAAAAAAACTTACCACAGAGCATACTTTGCAAACGATAATGCACATTAATAAACAAAGAGGGGTATATTTACATTTTTAACAACAAAAAGAACAAATTATTTCTATCAATAACAAACATTAACTGAGCCGCTTTCTTTCGCAAGGAATTTGAATCATGATTTCCTGATCATGATTTATATGTTCAGTGGAACATGTTTCGATTTTACGGTCCGAAAGAACGCCCCGCACAGCTTGAAATCTATAAACAATGGAAGTGACAAAAATGACATTTTTTAAAAAATTTTGTTGACAAATTTTCTAGCCTTAACTTTTCTGGTGCATACGTAAATTCTGAAGAATTCATATTGCCCCCTAAGTCGTTTTAAAATATAATGTGAAAAAAAAAAAAATCGTAAAAATCGTTTGAAATTAGGTTAGGATTTCGTGATCGAAACAAACTAATCATAAAACGAATATGTTCAGTTTGTTCAAAATTTTTTCGAATCATGATCCTTCAAACTTAAAAATGCAAAAAAGAACATGATTAATGAATCATAACGCGTTATGATCAGATGATCCGGCCCGAAAGAAAGCAGCTCTGATTGCTATAGAAAGGCGATGTATATTTTATTAAGATTGTTGATATTTTTTTGTCAAATATGAAATAACTAACCAAAATTTCATAAATGACAAAAAAGATATCAACAATCTTGATAAAATATACATCACGATTCTATAGCAATGTTTATTATTAATAGAAATAATTTGTCCTTTTTTTTTGTTAAAAATGTAAATAAATACCTAATTGTTTATTAATGTGCATTATCGTTTGCAAAGTACGCCCTGTGGTGAGTTTTTTGTTTAATTTTTAATTTTATATATATATATATATATATATATATATATATATATATATATATATATATATATATTACATTTCTCTTTTAAAAACACCTCTACGAAATAAATACTCTCTATAGGGCCATCGGCAGCGGAATTTGAACAGCAAATTTCCTGCTTTTTAAGCATAACCACGTCCTATCAAAAATTAACAAATAATATCTCCAAAGTAGTCGTTTATCCCTAACCACTAGTACATTTCTTCGTAAAGTTATTTAAACATCTCTTGCACCAATATCACCATCCCTAATTCGCAACATTTTTAATTTAAGGATCTTCTGAGGCGCTTATCTTACAAGAAAATGCTTTACAAAAAACGTGTTTTTATGTTTCTATTTTATTTCTTAACTATTGTTTGCAGTTAAACAAAAAATCATCCTTGCCAAAAAAAAAAAAAAATATTAACCATGTTGAGAATTTACTTTTGCTTTAAGTTTGACAATGTTTTGAAAGTTATAACGTGCCATGCATCAGCAGGTAACAAATTAGTCGCGTAATATATAAGGTCAATGCTCGGCAAATTACTTTTCTTTAGAAAAAGGAAATTTTTTTTTGCAATAAAAACCATTGACAGAAAAATCTTGTATCGGAACAAAACTTTTAGGTATTTTACGTATTATTTTTCCCTCGTTGGGCAATTCTCATGTCGCATTCCTTTGTTTACAGATGTAAATTATAAGTTAGATCTTTTGTTGTAATGCCTTTAGACTTGTCTATAAAGAGTCAACAAACTGTCGCCAATCGGTATATTCATAGAAAACGCCGAGTTCGTTGTATCGATTTTGAAGGTGCTACGATAATTTTCAAGAGTTGCATAAGTAGAAATTATCTAAATAAAATATTAAGCCGCTTTTACACCAAAGTCTTCCACTAAGTTTTCTACAAGTTAAGGCAATTTGTTGTTTTTTCTACAAAATACGGCAACTTTTTCTGTCTTCCACTTGTGGAGGGACAAAACTTTCACTAAATTTAGTTTTATCCGGAGTGTCGTCGCGTTTACACCAAAGTCTTAAACTAAGTTTTCCACAGGTTGCGGCAATTTGTTGCTTTTTCTACAAAATACAGCAACTTTTTCTGTCTTCCACTTAATTTTATTTTCCCGCGGAGTGTCGGTAATAATTAAAGAAAGTTGGCAACTAAAAGTGGAAGATTTGTTGTTTTCTACAAACAATATTGTTGTCAACTTTGGTGTAATCGCGCCCTTAGGGTACCGAGGAGAATTTTAATACAGAACAGTGGTATGTATGATAACTAAAAATAAGGCTAAGGCAGACGTTTTAAAATAATAATTGAGAAATGAAAAATAATAATAAAACGCTCTGAGAAGGAACAAAACTCTAGATACATTAAAAAACCATAATTTACTCTTAGAATACTTCGTACTCATTATTCTCGTCTTAAACCTATTTGGTAGCAATTACCTTTAAAAATTCCATCATGTTGCGTAAATACATTAACGAAGCAGGTACGTTTAAAATTAAGTGGTTATATATAGAAAATTGCTTTATCTCCGCGAGCTATTATTTTGTAGAAATTTAATATTGCTATATACAGCGTTATGCAACTAAAATAATTTCAGATGGTACCTACTTCTGGTGCAATATATGTTACCTGTTGATTTCATATACATAGATGTATGTACATGTATGTAACGTAATTAAAAACCGTGGATGTAAAGACCACCGCTTTCCTAAAATTAATTATGTACGCAATGGGTGGCGTTACAAAAAATACTTTTTCGGAAATGGTTTATTTATGAGTATTATTAAAGTGTACAAAATCGTGCATTTATACCTCCTTTAAATGCATAATTTTCTATTAATAAATTATTATATTATAGGTAACTAAACATACAAATAGTTGACCATTATTCTTACATTAAAACGTATTTTTGAACAACAAATATTGCATTATAATTATTTGAAAACAAAACTAGACTCTATTATTGCCACAAGGATGCCGGGTTCAGCTTTGCAATAAACATTTTTGTTTTTAATATAAAGGGAGAGGGTAAAGTTTTTTCGGTCAAAAAAATGCATATTTTTAAGAATTTTGTTATAATGAATTTATTTTAAATACATAGTATATTATAATTCAATATTTAAAACAATGTTGGTACAAAAATATAAAGATATAACAGATTCATTGCAGTTGTTCGCTGGTGCCTCGAATGTTGTTTTTATTTCGGTGACCGTGGTTCCTCAGCACAGGATTATTTAAAATAAAAAAAACAAATTGTTTTGATTAGTTAATTAGTTTCTCTCTTAATTTAAATAAAATTAAAAAAACTCGGCGTCAAGAGTTTTTTTCATTTTATCAATTTTTAAATTTTTTGCATCATTTGGAAGATGAAATGTCGATGTTTTGACAATAAAATCAACCTATTTGTTATTGTAGGATTGATACTAATAAAAAAAAAAAATCTCGGCGCCACTTGATACTTATTTGTATGTAAAATATGTTTACACATTTTTAAAACAATCGGCTCAGTAATTTTTTGGAATGGTGGTCAAAAATCGATTTAAAGTTTTTGTACGCTCAGCGCAGGTAGCTAAAAGGTGCGCAAAACTGAGTTGGAGCAACGGTCATTAAAACTATCATAAATCCGTCAATTTTACTCCAACAGACCGCAAAATTTAATACAATATTCTTGAGATATTACACACCAGTTAAAGTATTAGATTAAAAAGACATTAAAAAAAGTTTAAAACTTTATCCTCCCTTCATAATGAAGAATGCATAAAAAAGGGCCTTCCTTCCCATAAAAGAACAGGTGACAACTTCTATACTATGAAAATTCTTTCTGCAAATTCTCTACGACTGATTTATCGAAAAATACCCGATCATTTCATATTTTAATTAAGTTTCTTTTATTGTCCACTTTTGTAAGACACTGGCTCTTTGTTCATTATTATAGTTGATATGTCATGTTCATTGTATGTCAAAATGCAATTATTTCAAAATTGCTAAGTGAAAAAATTAAGGGGAATTAAGTGAAAAAAAATGAAATTGTAAATTTTCATTTTAATGCGATTGATAGGGCATACCAAATCTCTGAAGTAAGAATCTGGAAGACTGGCGAAGAACGTTTCCACAGCTTCTATCATCTCTTCCTTCGATAAAAATCGTTTCTACGCATGATTTTTTTAAGATGTGAGAATATCCAGAAGTCAAAGGGACAAATTCAATGAATGTGCAACAATTTGTTCTAAGTTTCCTGATGGTTTTTTGAGCGGTGTAAAAATGATTGTGTCTTTTGTAAACCAGATGGTTTTTTTCAAATTTTTACATCCAGCTGGTCTATAAGGTTACAATAATAATCTGTTAAGTGTTCTACCAGTTGGGAGGTTTCACAAATAAAATGCTACATCTTCTTGGTCAATTTCTGGGGCCTAGCAGAAATGCGGCCCAAATAGGCAGGTATAAACTTTTTCCCAGTTTATGTGACAGAATTGCGGCCCATAAATTCTTGGAATTAATTTAATTTTATTAAGCCATGACAGAATTGCGGTCTAAACGGAAAAATTTACTGTTCTTAATTTTAGTGATTTCAGATCATCACGTCTGAAATATAATTGGGGAATATAAAAGCCGCTTTATCTTACCAGAACTAATAATGACCGGCCGGAATTGAAGGCTTTTGAATTTGTCTAAATTGTTTCTACGTAGAAGTTATTAACAAAATTTTAATAATTTTCAATATGGTATTTTTCACGTCTGAAATAAAATTGGGGAAAATAAAAAGTCGCTTTTACTAACCAGAACTAACCATGACCGACCCGAACTAAGGCCTTTTGAATTTGTCTAAATTATCCCTACGTAGAAGTTATTAACAAAATTTTAATAATTTCCATTATGGTGTTAATTACGTCTAAAACATAATTGGGGAAAATAAAAAGCCGCTTTAACTATCCGGAACTAACAATGACCGACCAGAACTAAGGGCTTTTGAATATGTCTAAATTATGTGTACGTAGAAGATATTAACAAAACTTTAATATTTTTTAAATGGTATTTATTACGGTCCGCAATAATTCCATCCTGTTTGGGTCAAACTAGGTAAACATTTATTACCTGGACATTTATTACAGACTAACCTTTTTTTGGACCACAATTAGGCTATTATTTTTACATACTTGATGTTTTGGTCCGCAATCGTCCTGAACTGGAAGATTAAGCAAGAGATATTTCTCTTAATCTTCCAAACCCAAAAGACAGATCTACATGAAACTTTCTTCGTTTTGAAAGTAGAATAATATACAGTAATTTATAGTATGCAGGTACCATATAATATTGTGTAAATAATAAAACAAAGTAATTGAGATAGAGGTAAACCAGATGGAACATTGCGTGACGTCTTCAAGCTCTTCCTTAGCCCTATCTTCATGGCTATCTTAATTTAATCTGATTGCATCATGAAGACTATTGCACAAGTTTTAAGTACAGTTAAAGACGAAGGTCATAGAAATATAAATAATTCAATTCTGACTATCAATTCGACATCGATATCTTTAACCAAAACAAAGATCGTATGATTAGTTTGTTATCTTTTAATGATAAAGAATCTAGTACAAGCAAAATTATTTTTTTGCGATTGTTAATTTATGTCATTTATAAAAAACTAAAATCAAATAAAAATTTTAACACTCTGTGTCTTCGAAATTATCCACTTTTTGACTAAGGTAAGTTCAGTTAGATCGTCATATTCTAGCCTCAGAAATTTATAGTAACATTTCCTCAGCCCCTTCAAAAACGCCCCATATGTAAGCTCTTCCAACAGAGTCAAATCGTGTTTAAACATTTATAGATCTTTCTTATCGCTTACGTAATCTAGTTTATAAATAATTATAGACTTATATTCACCTGGCAAACATCCAAAATGTTCGCAAGCACCCTAAAGACCAAATCGCATGTGGAGCAGTGATTTGGCCCAAGAAAAGTTGAATTTAGTCCCATAAAAGTTTTATGGCTAGAGTGCAAAGGTATAGACGTCTGTAGCATATTTTACGAACAGTTTTATTGGCTGATTTAAATATTTTGAGAATATATATATGATGGTATATAGGCTTTAGGATATGTTAAAATATGAAAAAGACAGCAAAAGGACTAAGATCCTTCTGAGGTAAAATTTAATTATACATTTAAACATTTTTTTTATTTCTGACGCTATAAAAAAACATTATAATGCCGACAAAGTCACACATTGATTTTTTATTATTGGAGACCCCATATTACAAAAAACCTTTATTTTCGCCTGCCTGTCTATCTTTTTAATTTGGCAACATAGCTCCCCAATCGAATAAACTTTGATATACGTGTAGCACCTAGGGTGAGTAGGCATTTTGGACGATATTGCTTCAAGGTAATAATGTTAGCGGAATCAGGGTAGATATTTTTAAAATCAAAATGGGCTAACTTCACAAATCTTTTAAATTTAAAAATCTCATCATCAAGATTTTAATACACTGCTCAAAAAAATGAACGAAACACTTTTTAGTCCATTTGTAACTTTTAAGGCGTTAAATACATTAAGATCAAGCTTATATATTTCAATTTTTTTTTCAAAACACATTTTCTCACAATAAATCAAAGAATGTGTCATTTGATTAATCATTTATTCCTAAGAAAAAACTTACAAATTAAGAGGTACAAAAAAGAAAGTATTAAATATATCTCCTGTATTATTTACCCCATCAAAAATATATTAATAACTTTTTATATAGACAATTTAGAAAGCTGTATTTTGTGTTGCATACATTTTTTTGTATCTCTTATATTTTTTGAGATATTACCGATTATTTTTAAAATTTAAAACATCAATATCTCAAAAACTATAAAAGCTACAGAAAAATTTTATCTGGCATGAATTATGTATTTTTATAAGACCTTTTATTTAAGCTACATAATCTATTTGTCCAAAAACACTTAGCTAATATTTTACAAGTTGAAAGGAACTTGGCCATGTTTTCCATTTTTTTTTTTAAGAAAGCAAGAAGTTGACCATTTTTTTATAAATTTAGGTTTTTGGGTAAGATTTCATCTTCATAACATTTAACAGTATATTTTGCAATAGTGACAGAAGGGAGAAAAGGTTTCGGGAAGTCAACCTCTCCATTTTTTTCAAAGATATTACCGTACATATATTTCCGTTTTATAACAATTCTCATGAACTTTGGTTCTAGTATTATATAAAATTACTGTAAACTTCAGGTAATTCAAATTTTTAACCATCTTTCCTGATTTATTTTATAATCTTAAGCAATTCTCTACGGCTTGTAATAATCTAATGTTAAGCGTGATAATCATGACATGAATACAACTTTAAGAAAGAATTATGAAAACATTATGCAAATATATAAAGAGTTTATAAAATGTTTTTTTTTGAGATGGTACTAAATTTACGTTGCTAAGAATTTTTAAAACACTATCTATTATAGATTACAGAAATTGCAAAAAAAGTGAGTACTTTTGGACAAATGAAAACTTAAGGTTATTTTAAATTTGTAACCATTCTTTAATAATTTTAAAAAATAATAATTCTCTCTAGGTCTTAATAATTTGATGTTAATCATAATAATGAATCATTATGCAAATTCCAAATTTTCTATAAATTAATCAGTATACCTTCGTTTTCTAGCTTTCACAAGGAAAGACAGATTTGTCCAGCTTTGGATCGTAGATAATGATCCAAATATTAACAAAAAGTTCTAAAATTCTTTTGTCGGATTCCAAGGTAATAGCCGACGTAACCAATTGCTGTTCGTATACTATTTAAACAGATTACACACTTTCGAAAGAGACGAAACCATACAAACACGTGTGAAAATTATAGACATCAACCAACTACTCCAAATTTACAAATACGCACATTTTTAGTTGGAAGGCCGTTTCCTTTAACCTTTTGCCACCTAAAATCACACAATTTAATAAAATCGGAATGTATTTTGCAAGCCTTGGATTCACATTCTGTATATCTGGAAGCCGTTATTAAACCGTGAAAAATCGGTCAAGATTCGGGTGTTTTCGCAAAAACATGCCGCACTCACATGGCGTAATTGTCCATTTTATGAACTGAATGTCCAGTTCCTGAAGTGGAACCAGTGAGTGTTATAATATTTTATTTCACCATCTGGACAATATTTTTGCCCGGTTCATGAAATGGATATACTATTTTTCCACTTGGTGAAACTAGACGGTGTTACAGCATCTAGACACAAAAATCATCCAGTTCCTGTATTATTTATTTGGCATTTATCTATTTACTGTAATACAATGCAATGTCCCAACATTTTTGGTTAGTTGTGGATAGTTTTTCCGTGTAATGTGTAATTTGGATCAAGAAGCATAAAAAAATTATCTTTGATATTAAACATTTTTGCTTTAATAGTTCAATATAATGTTCGTGCCATTCAAAACACCGACGACTGATTGTTTCACTAAGTGGACAAATGCCAAATATACCAGGTACTGGATGATTTTTGTGTACAGATGGTGTAATACTACAGTCTTGCTTCTCTAAATGGAAAAATTAGATATCCATTTCATGAACTGGACATAAAGTTTATCCAGATAGTGAAATAAAATATTTTGTACCAGTTGACAAATAAAGTCGACGAAAAAAATTAAATAAGTAAATTACCTCCATTTTTTAAATGAAGCCTTTAAGATTTTTCAAAAAGCGAAATCGAAACCTGCTTAATGTTTCAAGATTATTAAAAAGGTTTTTGTTAGTTAGAATTCGTATCAATAAAACAGTCTTTACTGAAGTCTTGTAAAATTCTTTTTTAAGAGCGCTCTACAAAAAGAAGTCACACATATTGAAATCTGGGGAACGTGGGGGTCATTTTACTTGGGCATTATTTCCTTGTCAAAATATTAGGTTGAGATATTGGTAATATGAATACTGCCTAATAGCAACGGCAAAATGGGATGTGCATCATTGTGCATGTATGATAGTTTTTCTCTGAAATAAAAGTAGCAAATTTTCCAAAATAATTTGTAATTGATTAGATAATCTTTTTTTGTGCTTACCCTTTTAAATTACATTTAATTTTAATTATTAATGTTCGCATCCAGTAATTTGTTTTTGAGTGAATAAAGATTTTAAATTCAGTTACCGGATAAAAGTATTGTGGTTGTCAAAAGATGATGATATAGATATAGAACAACAGAAAAAATATGTGCTGATGACAAAACTACTATAAACTTTTACTTTATTGTATCCAATCTCTTTTTTATTAAAATTTGTTGTCAAAAAAAAGAAAATAAAACCAGTGTAAACATTTTGACGCTGCCTACCTGCGTAATGGACCAATTTTAGATAAATCTACGTTGGCTTAAATTGACCTAGTTCACGTCAGGGTCTGTTCTAAAAATGTGTACATATATTTTCCAGACAACCTGTATAGAGAGAATTTGTTCGTTATAAGTTATAACAATTTTATTCAGTAATACGTAACTGAGAAGAAAAAAAAAGGTTTTAATTTTTTTTATTCGTTTATTTAAATTGCAAATAAAGGTCAAAAACTTTTGTATAAATGAACAATATAAAAATACATTTTTCAGCACGCAAATCGGTTTTTATATATGCAATTATACAGTAGCCTGTGCAATGTTCCCAAGACTTGAACTAAAAGATATGATTGTTTTTTTTCTGCTTACTTAACAAAGTATTACATTAAAAATGTATCATTTTAATATGAGTCGCAATATTTGCATCTACAGTACGTTCAACAATAATTCGTTGATTTCTTGTTTTACCTGTTACTGTTAGTTGTAAAACTCAATAAAATTTCCTTTATTTATCATTGTACCTACTTTTTGGTATATTATGTAGGATAAAGGCAAATTGCAGGTGTTTAATATGAAGCAGAGTCTTTTTATCTTAGTTCATAAGTCGTTTGGAGTTTGTCAAGGTATTTTCGTTATTGAGCATCCGAAATAACTACCCAAACTATTAATATTAGTAGGTAATCAGGCCCTGTACCCTTTCAAAAGGTGAGGTGCCTATACGTGCATGCATTGGCGTAGCCAGGGTTTGAGTTCGGAGGGAGGGCTGCCCATAAAAAAGCCATATTATTACCAAAAACTTGAGATAAACTAAATAGTGAATGGCACATTTAAAACCGTAAATATGACATATGGGCTGCATAAATTTTAGCATAAAAAAACAAAAGAAAGCGTTTTTTGAAAAAAACTTAAACAAAAAAAAATTGTTACCTTTGAAGGGAGTTGCACCCTGGCAACCCCCTTCCTGAATAAACTGATGTGGTACATGTTTGAGATTTTCTTTCATAGTAAGCGGCACATTTTGTGCTCCATGTATTTTGTATGATTTTGATCTCTTATAAGGTATTATTTTTATTTTCCCCATTATGTTGTAAATTTGGTGATTTTTCAATACTTAAATGAACTTTATCCACGCAAACATATTATGGCTTGATTTAGTTTTAAAACACAGAATGCTTCTTAAAACATAGAATCTAATGGGACGTTTATTTTCATGTAGATTTTAAGTAGAATCTAATGATATGTTTATATTTTTTAAATCGGGTTTCATTTTTGATATATTTTACAAAATAATAATTATTACCAACTTTTAATTTTATTATAAAGATAAATATTGCTTTATTATTTTTTTTTTAAAGGCAATTTTATGTCGATTGCGAAAAGCTGCATAGACATTTCTTCCGCTATCAAAAAAAAAAAAAGAATTGTTCTTTAAAGATTTTCTTTTTAATAGCCTTTTAACCAAAATTCTGCAAAATCTGATTAAAAATATAAAACTTAAAAAAGAGCCAACTTCTTCTTTTGGGTAAAACTGGATATATTTAAAAATATAGGTTTTAAAATTTCTTTTTACCCTAAATTTTAAAAATGAAAAACAAATAAGTATAATTTACAATACAATCTCTATAGGTCCAAACATTAAATTCATCATAAAAAAGACAAGAAAAATTTTAAAAATATTATAAAAAAATTTAACATTTACTCCTCTCACCCCCTTTTCTTAAAAGATATAGCAATGGGTCGCTTACCCTCCTTAAGTGTTAGACGAATATAAAATTTAACAACTCATTCAATTAAAAATATCTCAAAATCTTGATACATACAAGCATGCCTCTCATATTATGAGTAGACCAAAAAGACAAGTATTAAAAAAACAGAATTAGTTTTTAGCAAACTCTATTATAACATCTAGAAGATCATTTATAATTTTGGGAATAATGTTACTTTTCTTCTCCCTATTTCCTCTTTTAGGATTTTTACAGCTTGAATTTCCTTTCCTGAGCTTTTTCTGGCTGCTATTATTTTTGCACGCAATTCATTTAAAATTTTTACTGTTTGAAATTTATTTCTGCAACCAATGTATCAACTTACTAACATTTGTGAACAACTAATTTTTTTAAATCTCAATACTATTAAATTAATATAAATTTTTATGATTTAAAAATATATTTAAACAAACCTATTTAATGGGTTAATTATATACTTTCAAAATATTTTAAAGTTGTTACTTTAAAAATCACTAAAATATTCACCAAAGTAGCCGGGCAGCTGCAATAACAATAGCGCCTGGCGTATTCTTCTTGCATGTAAGAAAAATTGCAACAATTTTTAAAAAAGCAAGAGCGCGCGTGCGCAGGTAGAAAAATTGCAGCAAGGAAAATTTCACGCACGCAGAAAATTTTTCAAACTTTAAAATCATCTTTACGCACATGCACAGCTTCTAACTGCTTTGCCGCTTGAATGAATTACGTAGTCTGAATTTGCACCTAAATATTCTTGCTTAGCACCTGTATAACTACCTAGTTACTTTTTAAAACAATCTATGATTTTTTCTACAGGTACTTATCGAAACTTCAGGACTCAAGATCTGGTCGAAATTCTTACGGGACTTGGCACTGGAAGAATTCACAGATTGCTTTTGAATCGTGGTTCTTTTAATGCCATATTTCGTGGGGGTTTAAGTCTGCAAAAACATGATTTCAATGTTTTTTATCGACAAATTCGTACTAGTATTATACAAGCTATTTTCGTACATAAACTTCAGGGTGTTCGAAAAATGCATGATAATATCATACCACTGTATACGGTGTTCTATTTATAGGTCAATATATTATAATGACCTATGAATAAAACACCATATCTATATGCTTTAGAAATCTGTGGTGTATATATTTCCCAGAAATATAAATTTAAAGTTATTTTTTTCACGCATTATTACTCCTGATATTTTTTATGTGCTCACGTCTAATGTAGCAATAACAAATGACACTGCACGACTCTGATTGTGCCATGGATCGTTAATAAATCATTACCTTTAGGTTCATGGATAATAAAATTACCTTTAAGGAAGACAAAAAATATACAGAGCATGTTAAAATGATTATTTTATGATTAATTGATAGGTTCTTGCCGAAATTTGGCGTAGCCAATATTTTTTAGAGTGATTTCTACTTTTTAAATTATATGAGAAATTACTAGGATTGAAATACGGAAATAACCTTACAACTGTCATTATTTAAGTTAATTTAAGGTAGTTCATTGGTGACAATCGTAGACAAAATTATCGCCTTATAGTAAGTAAAGCCCAATCTCGGATGAACATCTTTTATCTTCGTTTCTTCCATACCATCCGCGCCGAACACGCCCTTCATTCTCTAACAAAAATTGATTGTTGAACGGGACGGAACTAGTACTAGTACGGATCATTATTATTTTTTTTCATTTAGATAAAAGCCACTTTTATTAAACCTATATTTCAATTTCATTTCATTCTTAAAAAAGCAGATTTATGAGTGAACTATCTTAATACATACACGTGAAAGTAAAACATATAGATAACTTCGTTGTTACCAAAATAAATATATAATTGTTTTTATTAAAATGTATAGAAAGGAATGAGACGCTATCAAAAACTAACCAATATAATAACACATTTAGTTAAGAAAATGTTAATATTATGTCGTATCTCTTTTGTTACGTTAATTTAAATCATTTTCTTACGTACTCTTTTAAATTCTACGGAAAAAATGCCCAAGATGGCTATTTCACCTTTTTTTTTTTTAATACGAGGAAAGCACAAATATGCCCTGTTAAGTCCTTGTTGGATGATCCTGTACCAATTCTCAATATATATATATATATATATATATATATATATATATATATATATATATATATATATATATATATATATATATATATATATATAAATTATAATTAAATATTGCTTTAATTGTTCTTAATACACTACACAAATTCATAAATAAATTAAAAAGCCAGTAACACTGAAATAAAAACCAATGATTGTGTACTAAAGACACCCAGTACATTATTTTTTACCGCTAAGATAATAGATGAGTAATATGTCTCCACACTACAATGCGTTCGATGATTAAAGCTTGCCAACGTACGAAAAAATGTATCATTTTATCTTTTTTATTACCCTATTGTTCTGGTGTATGAATCCTTAACTTTTAATTATTAAAAATAGACAATAAGATTGAATCGACACATCTGTTCGTTTAAATTTGAAAAGTCAACATGTCTTTGTTAAATAAATCGATAAATACAATGACAAAAGTAAAAACCCATTCGTATTTATGGTGTTAAACGGTGCTTACTTCGTGCTTTCATGTTTGTGGCACGTAAAAAACTGTTTTACTGCTAATTTTATAAAAATTTTAATGTTTAAAAAATTTGCTGTATAAAAATACTGATTTTGATAAAGTCTAACTATGAAAAAAATATTTAGAAATTCATACGCCACATATTTATACGTCAGTATAGCTGGATCAGTATAAGAATGAAAATTTGGTGCTCTCTGAAAACGAAAAAAATAAAAAGTAGCTAATAAGGTTTGATTTGAACTGGCGGCCGCCTTTGCTTTTAATATACAGTATTGGAAAATAATTCGCGCATAATAGGGAAATCAATGTTAATTTCTATGCTGCCGAGAATCCAATCTACCAGTGTACGTTTCAATAGAACGTCGCGATGAATTAGAATCTATTTAACTGTTCGACTGGACTCTGCTTCGCGCTTTGGTTGGATTAGATACAAAATTAAATAGTTTTCGACAATTCCGACAGTATTAAAACGAGTTCGGATGGGTGTACGTCGAATCAGCAAAAACGAGAATTGTTTGACAATAATTTGTTGAAAAATTATCACAAATATTAAGAAAGATTTTTGCTCGTCTTTTTGTCACATTGGCTTGAAAAAAGTAAATTCTAAAAATAAATAAAAGGAAATTCTAAAAATAAACTTAACGATAATTTTACAACAGAAAATAAAAATAACTTTAAAGAACTAAAATTTATTTTAATAAGGGTTCGAATAATCCACCACTTTCTGCTAAACAAAACCCAAACCTGTTGTAGAGATTTTGTCTCATTCCTGAGCTGTTCAGGTGTAATTTGACCAGAAAGTTGAATTATTTTTTCCCTTATTTCAACAAGGTTTCTAGCTCTTTCAAAACTGTGGCGATACACATTTTGTTTTAAATATCCCCAAAGAAAAAATCATTTGGGGATAAATCTGGCGATCTGGGGGCCACTTGATCGTACCACGTGAAGAAATAATTCTGTTATTAAATGTGGTTTCCAAATAATTTTGAACCTCACGTTTATTGTGAGCAGGGTAGCCGTCCTGCTGAAACCAAATCTCCTCGAAGTTAACAGGAAGTAATCGAACTGTCGGAATAATTTGATTTCGTAATAGAACCAAATATTTATCCCCTGTTAAATTTCCATTGATGAAAAATGGACCCACGACGTAGTCCCAAAATACCCGTCCAAACATTGACTTTTTGTGGGTATTGTGTTCGCACAGGAATGCTCAGATGTTTATTTCTCCGAGACCAATACCTAACGGTGGATGGATTATGCTTACGATGCAATGAAAAGGTGGATTCATCCGTAAAAAAAAATGTTTTTTAAAAAATTTTCATTTGCATTTTGTCTTTCCATCTTCATCTCGCAAAACTCCATCCGCTTAATATTGTCCTCGGGAAATAGTTCCTGAGTTATTTGTCTTTAAAACAACGGTAACCATTTCGTTTCAAAATATTCCGAACAGTTCTATCATTCAAGTTAACCTGTTCAGCAATTTGTTTGCTTGAACAAGGATCACTGGTTTCAGCAGCAGCACAAACATCAATGTCCCTGTTTTACCGAATTTCATTAACTGGTTTCTCACGTGGATGATCAATGTTTTTACATTTTCGACAATTTTGTATACAACCAATTTTTCAAATTTTGTAATAATGCGGCTTATTGTCGATTGTGCCGGAACAGGTCTATTTTCATAAGCACAAATAAATAAATTTATTATTTCGTGATTAGAGTGACCCCCAAAATACCACTCTAAAATTTGAATCTTTTCCTCCTTTTTAAGCATTTTAAAAAATTTAAAATTTTTCAGCTTATGGCCTAATGCGCGCCTAAATACTGCCCGCAAGCAAATATACGAGAGCTGTGCGAGTCACGGGCAAATCCCACTAGCCAAACTAAAGCGCAAAGCGGTGACGTCTCCAGTCGAACAGTTAAATTAATTACAATTCATCGCGACGTTCTATTGAAACGTACACTGGTAGATTGGATTCACAGATACCTAAAAATTAACATTAATTTCCCTATTATGCGAGAATTATTTTCCAATACTGTATACTATTTTTACAGTTTACAGACAAGTGCGTGAAGCGGCACATTAAAAACCAAAGGCGGCCGCCAGTTCAAATCAAATCTTGTTAGCTACTTTTTATTTATTTACTTGTAATTTCAAAGATAACCGATTTTTTATTTTTATACTAATTAAACTATAACTTTTAAGTTGTTTTTTCAGTTTGAAAGATTTTTTACGTAAAATTATTCTTGCTACATTTTTCTATTGTGCGAGGGACGCGACGCTTGCTTTCTGGTTTTTAAAAATTGCTGCAATTTTTCTCTCATGCAAAAAGAAAACCACGCGACAGGCTTTTTTCTTGCATTTCGGTGAATATTTAAGTGATTTATAAAGTACCAAGCTTAGATATTTTGTCCTTTGATAGTCACCTCTAGTTGCAAATTTATTTTTTTTTAATTTCTTTTTAATGGTTTTGAAATGAATTGGTTTAATTTTTTTTTGTTCTTGAAAACAAAGCCAGATAAGAAATACCAACAAGAAACAAAAAAGTTGTATTATTAGTTGTTTAATCTTAAATGATATAAAAATTGCAAAAAAAAGTCAGTGGCGTACATTTTTGGTGTCCCTCCTCTGAGATGCCATTGCATAAACCAATACATACCAACTTTTTTTTTTGAAATAAAAGTAAATTTTACTGTTTTTGTCAACAACAAACGTTTTTATTAAATATCACTATTCTTAACTTTTCCAAAAAAAGAGATCGTTGCAAGAGCATTTAATTCGTTGCTCATAGTATTGCCCAGTAAAATTTTAATAATTTTTAAGCTTAAAAACACCTTTTAGTCATTGAACTTAGGTTTAAATAATAATGTTGATTAAAATTAAAATAAGTCCAATGACTAAAAAGTGTTTTTAATTTCTTTGAATGCATTATTTGTTGTGTCTTCACTGGCTACAAAAAAATCCGTGAAGGCGGAAATAAATACAGGGACATAAGCTGATCGGCGAAGATAAATATCTCCGAATCCCAAAGCAAGCTGCCGCGTCTTTGTGTTGTCATGGCAACCAACGTGTATTGCATATTTCAGGCTTTGTCATCCACGGGCATATTTTCGAGAGCACAGCTGCAAGTCAGATCTCGGTAGATCTCGGCTACGCTCGCAATCGGGATGAAATGATTCAACGGTTTAATACGAGGGCCGTCCGATAAGAACGTAGATATTTCGTGCAGTGTCATTTATTTTACATATTTTTTGTTTTCAATGGCCTTATATTTTTAAAATAAATATAATAATCATATGTATGAGTGCATATTTATTAAATTTACTTAAAGTACATTTAAAACTGAATTGTAAATAAATATATATTGTACTTTTATTATTTTTACCTGGGAGGGTGGCCTCAGAACCATATTTGTAATTTCCTCAGATTTAAAAAAAAATGTAAAAAAGCTTTATTGTGTATTTAGGCCTGTAGAATCCCAAAGAACATTTAAAAAACGACTTGAATTGAAACAAGTCAGATATGACATAAAATTAACATTTTGGGACACCCTGTTATGGGTTCGTTTCTAGCGTATTTTTTAATTATTTCATATTTATTTTTAGTAACAACAGAATTAAGTTAGGGACCTGTCTTGCACCAAGAATTAAGTTAATTTATATAAGAAAGTTGCGATTAAAATGAAAAAATAGAAAAAGGTAGCAATAATTACCAAAACATGAAATTAATGGTAAAAACATTTTTAAAAACAGGCTTTTATTTACTTGTTCTTGAAAGACACAATTTATATGATGTAAAAGATTTTTGCAAGATTTTACTTATAATCTATTCTCATTACCAATTCTCTACATTTATTTTTCCAATTTCATTTAATGTTTTAAACCAGTGGTTCCCAAACTGGGGGACACGCCTCCCCGCGGAGGCGAAAGCAACATTAAGGGGGGCGTGAGAGTTCAGAAAAATTAATACACATTTTTATCTTTAGAATAACAAAAAATCAGTTCAAATGAAAAAGAAGATTTATATATGGAAACGTCGTCTGCAAGCTCAAACTTTAATTTTTTTCTCATTTCCAAAATTGGCTTTATTAATGGAGAATAGTGACGATACTGCTTAAAACGAAGAGATTACAACATATGTTATATCTTATCTAGAAAGTCTCTTTGATGAATTTCAACGATATTTTCCTAATTTACATCACAATGATGAACATAAATTTGCTTAAAATCCTTTTAATTTTGATATAAACATCCTTCCAGAAGAAATGCAAGAACAAGATTTTGGATAAATTATCTTCCCATCTTTCCTTTAATCGCGAAAATGGCATTGAAATTTAACGTACCATTCTCGACAAACTCCTTATGTAAAAAGGATTTTCTATTTTAATGGAAATTAAAAAAAAAAAAACGTTTTTTGTGCCGGCTTGATGTTGCTAGTGACCTACGTTGCTCACTTAGATAAAGAAGATAAAACCAAGAATTTTCGATCTTGTTAAGGAAATGCAGCACCATATTTCGCATGAGATTAAATTAATATTCAAATGACATGTAAATAAATGCCTCTTTTTTTTGTAAAAAAAATGTTTCTGTATGGTAGGGGGAAGTGGGAGGCGCGACCATTTCTTAATTTCAAAAAGGGGGCTAGTGATGAGCAAAGCAAGACCAAGACCAAGACCGGCTAGTCTTGGTCTTGGTCTTGGTCTTGGTGTTTGGTCTTGGTCTTGGTCTTGCAAGCAAGGGAAGGTCTTGTTCTTGGTCTTGGCACACGGTCTTGGTCTTGGTCTTGGTCTTGTGCAAGAGTCTTGTTTGGTTTTTTTTTTTTGGTAGTAAAAAATTTAAAGTAAGTAATCTTGAATAAAATATATTTCTTAATACTTAAAAATAAATAAAAATGACGACTATATTTTTGCATTAAAATATTAAATATACCCATTTTAAGCTTACACGCAAATTTGAATTATTTGATTAAAAAGCATATTTTTAATGTAGGGGTTTATTTATTTATAGCGCTTTATTTAAAGTTCAATTAAGACACAACCTGCTTTTATACATTTGGTGGCACATAGAAATATTTTAATGAAAAGAAATATTTAAATTTTCTTTAAAGAACCATATAAAATAAAAACAAATCTGTATACTGAGTGAGCAGAAAAAAAACTTTTAATATCAAAATGTAAAATTTCCGTGAAAACAATTTCAATATATAAAAATTGGTTTCTGCTTCAAAAAAAAGTTATTTAGGAATCTTTTTTGTTCATATAAACTTTTTATCTTTAATAAGTTAACATTTTCCGTACAAAGTTGGCACAAATACTTTATAAACATTCTGCATAGACAAGGTGGCTCAATAGTGTGACAAAGCTCATATTTCCGAAACCGTTCATGATGGTGAAAAACTGAACATACAAAAATTATAGAAAAAGGGCGTAAAATGTGAAACTCCTTTTCTATTTCAATTTTTTCGAAAAAATCCCTGTCACTCAAAAATATCTTATTTTTAGCTTTTGACCTTAAAACCAAAATTTTTTTCCAATTAATTTATTTAAAAATCACCACCCTGTATATTATATGTAAATTGTTCAATCCTCATATAGGAACAATATTAACGTAGATGGTAAATACTATTTTCCGTCTAAGCCAAAAATAATATTTAAAATTTATTTATATAAAAATATTTCTATATGACATAAATAATAATATTTTTCATCAATCCATCTCTTTTACATTTATATTTAGTTTTAAGAAGCCACTTCTTAGTGTGGAACAAGAATAATGTTTTTCTTATTATGGAATTTTGATCCAGTCTGTAAGGTGACATCAATAGCTAATTTAAAAACATTAGGAATAACATTTTTTAAATGAAAATTCGGTGCCCTTGAAAAGAAAAAAACATAAAAAGTAAAAAAGATTTGGTTTGTACTGCGGCTGCCTTTCCTTTATAATGTGCCGCTTTCCGCACGGACTGTAATAATAGACCATATAAAAAGCAAAAGCGACCGACAATAAAAATTGGGTCTTGGTCTTGGTCTTCCCGGTCTTGGTCTTGGTCTTGCAAGCAAGGGTTTTTGGTCTTGGTCTCGGTCTTGGTCTTGCTGCAAGACCAAGACCAAGACCCAAGACCAAGACCGGTCTCGCTCATCACTAAAGGGGCGCCAAAGGAAAAAGTTTGGGAACCACTGTTTTAATCAGTTCTCAAACCTGGTCATACCTACATCTTTTATATGAATAGAATTAATTTAAACAAAAAAAACATTTCCCGGATTAAGATGATTTCTAGATAAAAAGATAACAGATCAAAAAACTCGCAATTTCCTATAAAATCACAGTTTAAAAAGGAAGTAGTAATGATATAATTCATGATTTTTACATTTACATGCAAAATAATTCCGATAATGATAATTGTATTCGTATTGATTGGAGCATGGGAAAAATGTCTTCAGGGTTATGTTACTTTTCATTGTTGTAACGATTATTATGACTTTGTATTATGTATGCTTGCAATTATATGTAAACAGTTACATAAAAATTTGTATTGTATATAACATGTATTTATTTATTTATTGTTGGGTATTTTTATAATAAAACACTTACATAAAATAAATTACACTTGTTTGATGAACGTTTTGTTTGCCAAAATTTAACAAATAATGACAAGAAAATTTTTAAACTCGCGTCTAGCGACACCCCGCTGGCGAGCTTCTTGACAGTGTTGACACATGAAACATGCTTTATTATGCAGGGACTCAGCTAAAAAATTACATTTTAATGTAATAATTTGAAGTCTTTTTTAATACGTTCCCGCATTTTAGATATAATTGGGGACAAAAGCCGCTTTGCTAACCAAAACTAACCATGACCGACTGGAACTTAGGGCTTTTGAATTTGTCTCAATTATTTGTAGAAGTTATAAGCGAAATTTTAACAACGTATTAGAAAAAATCCGGGGAATATATAATAACACTTTTAAAAAAATATATAACTTCTTCATATCAAAGATTATAAAACTTTTGTTAATAACTTCTATGTAGGAATAATTTAGACAAATTTAAAAGCCCTAAGTTCTAATCGGTTATGGTTAGTTCTGGTTAGCAACGCGGCTTTTATTTTCCCCATTTATATATCAGACGTAAAAATGCGGAGACATATTAGAAAAGACCAAGGAAGTTTAAAGGTGTATGGAAGCCCAATACTGTGGAACAAAATTGTCCAGGCGTGCAGGGCAGCGGGAATCGGGGGATTGGCTCCGCGGAGTTTGCGCAATGAATAGTAGGTCAGTGCCGGACTTCCATAATTCTTTGTTATTATCTATAAAGTTGACATCATCAAATGTTAAATTCAAGCATTCACTGTTTTTTTATTTTTTGCACAAAATTGTTGGTTATTAAACGATACTACCATAGAATATTTAACATTATTGTGTAATATTGGATTTTATATCATCTGATATAATATGGAAAGAATAGATGGCGCCACTTTACAGCCTTCTATTTAAATGGTCGATATTTTTGGGAGTTTTGTATTTTTACCAAAAGTCTTTGTAAATAAATAAAAACACGGTTTTTTAAAAATAAATTTTAAACATTGTATGATAGTTTCATGTACTTATCACCAATTTTGTGATAAAAGAAGGGCAAGATAGTGTAAATGAATTTAATCTAATCCTAAGATTGTGGTTGTACATTAAAAAGTGAAAATTTTTATAACTGCTTTTTAGGCATATACTTTTCACTAATAACAAACATTCATGAGACAGAATAACAGTGGTTAAAAATGTTTAGTAACCTTTGGTACCTAGGTATCCATTGTAACAGTAACCGTTAAATATTATGTGTCTACAGTATGTCGAGCTTAAAAAGTTGATAATGTAAGTTTAAGAAACCAAAAATCTAATTTCTTTTTAAACAAAATACAGAAAAAGCAAAAAGGAACTTTAACATAAAATTGTACTTTCTTTTATTCAATTAAAGGGACCTGCATATATTAAAATTTGCCTGGTCTGCCCAGTAATTAATATTTTAGATCCTTTAAAAGAATGTACTAAATTATTAAATGAAATAAAAGTACCTAAATGTAAACCTTATTTATTTTTAATAATCCACAGAAATACACAAACATTGTGGAAATCATCTAAAAGATAGTTAAGATTGCCTTACTTTTCTCACTGCTATTTCCTATGAAATTTTCATTTTCTATAATTCATAATTGATACATTATTATTTATTCGGTTACCTAACATTACGTCTCATAAGAAGCACCTAATTTAAATATAAGAAATACTTACCGAAAGTAAAAAATGCCGGGTATGTTACCCATAGATTTGCAAGATAAAACCATACAACCTCTAGTCATTTTGTTACGATATTATAAGTAACAAATAATAAACACAAAATTATAGTCACAATTTAATAAACACTAATTACTAATATAAGAAGATTTTTATCAATCCAAAAAAACTTCTGCAACCACAAAATATAATCACACAAAGCAAAACAATCGAAACTAATACGGCTCTTATAAAAGTTTAAGGTGTTGCCTAACTACACACTGATTTATCAGTGTGTATGTAGGCAACACATTAAATTATTTCGTGGAATTTCGTTATTGCGCAAAATCGGCGGGGCCAACTCTGACAGTTATTTTCATACTGGGCTGGACATTTTTTGATCGAATGGGCCATACCATTGGGCTTCCATACACCTTTAAACTTCCTTGGAAAAGACCCATGATTTGCTTTTTTACATTAAATGCATTATTTAGAAAAAGCCTACTTTTTAAATTACGCGCCGAGTCGCTGCATAATAAATACCAAATTTTTTCTAGGTAACCACAACATACCGGTATCATACTGGTATCACAGCATAACTAACAGAAAGTAACACCTTTCATTGCTTTCATTGACGGAAAAGTACGGTCATTTTTTTGTGGAAGTTCAGCCAACGTTTTGCTAAGATATAATCTATCTGCTTCATTTGAATTGTAATCGATCGTTTCGTGTTTTGTGCTTAAAAATATCAAAAGCGCCGCCAGGAAGAGATCGTGCTGCCTGTTAGTTATGTTGTGCACAAGTAAATATGTTACATGGTTAGCTAGCAAAAATTTGCTTAAAGCATGTTTCATGTGTCAACACTGTCAAGAAGCTCGCCAGGCAGCGGGGGTGTCGCTAGACGCGAGTAATTTTTACAGACTGGGAATTTTTTGAATAGAAATAAAAAAGTCTTAAATATAGTGGCAAAATGGGAGAGATCGACGAAATAACCGGTTAGGGATAATTACAGTCCACAGATCGTGGAATTTTCAGAAGGACTTAGGAATCAATATCTTGATTCTCGAACTTTATATGCCAAATCTGATAAATTAAAAATGTAAATAAATTATAATTATATAAGAATTTACATGCTTAGAATAAATGTAATAATTTCCGTGTATTTCTTAATTTCCAACAAATTAGATGTTAAACAATATGTATGTATAATAATAAGTGTACCCATGTAACTGTACATTATGTTATTATTTCACACTTCTAATAAATCATTGTAGCAAATAAAGAGCAAACTGCTAATTTCCAAACGGTGTTTTATTTTTTTACATGTACCTATTTTTCCTGTTATTTCTAAAGTTACCTGGTGTTTAATAAAATAGTCAAAAATATTTTTCAAAATTCAAAAAATTTAAAAAAATTTAAAAATATTTTCTAAATAAATTATTTTTTAAATACATAAGATCAGAAATAACGGTTTTTGTTGAATTGCATTAAACGACCCATTTTTTTAAGATACAGGGTGTAAATGAAAAATTTTATTACAGGATTATTCCCTTATTTTCAATTAGGGTTTCTTACAAATCAAAACTTGATACAGGTGGAACACTGACCAAAATAGATTTTCTGATCATAAACTTTTGTTTTCTTTACCTATTTGTTGTAATAACTTTTTTGATAATTTGGTACATAACCCTTAATCCCTACTTAGGTTCTAGTTATTATAATACTGGACGGAATAACTAATACAATGGTTAGAACCCTCCCCAAAAGACCTACCTAGAAATTATGCAACCTTTTTTTATCCAAGTAGCGATAATAAGTATTAAGGCTTACAAAAAAAAATCATCGAATTTAGACGAACTACTAAAATTTTGTCTCTCTCGGTGGCATAGTAGTCAATGATCCTGCTCTGCACGCAGGCTCCCCAGGTTCGATTCTTGGGGCCGGAAAGTCTATATCTGCTAAACAACTGCGTCGAAACAGCGCAAAGTTAAGCAATGTCGGATACGGTTAGTACCTGGATGGGTGACCGCCAATGAACGCCGTGTATAGTTGGGTGTGGTTCGAAACCCACGTTAAACTGTAGTCTGGCTGACATTACCCAGCCGATAACGGGGTAGTTCAGAGGTCATAGTTATAGGTATAACGTCCGTGGTGGCACTACCACGTTGTCTTAAAGCTGCCGTGAAATGCAATACTTGCTTGTTCCAGTGCTTGGACATGATTAACAGATTGGGGGGATAAAATGGGTTTAACATCTAAAAATCCGGCACCCACGGTACCTAGTACTTAGGCTCCATACAAGCCTTCCTGGGCTGTCATAAAAAGAAAAAAAAATGGTATTACCTGTGTTTATATAAATTTTTTAAATGACAGGACTTGGTAATATCTTTGACATAAATTATATGAATGATATGTCATAACCAAAGTCAACCGTATCAGCGTAAACGCAATAGTAAATACCGATTTCTTTTGGTTATAATCGGTTCAACACCCACATTCGATTAATAATTAAAAAGTTTTCTGGAATTTGTCAAATAAGTAAGAATTAATTCTTTGGATAAAAGTATTAGAAAAAATAGAGGTAAAATCCAAAAGTGGAATCAAAGCACTGCGGGCATGCGATGAAAACATAATATTAACCCTTATGATTAAATTGTTATGACAACACTTTACCACTTTTACCAATGAGCTGACATCATAGATAGAGAAAGCATTTCATTCATAAACGCAATCGAGAGCTGCGCCCAACATGGTTTGTGTTTATTATTGGCGATAGAATGGTACAAGCATAGTTTGTACTTACTTGTGAAATGATAATCCAGGAATCATTTCCTTCACTTTACATACTTGGCACTGCCTTACCATTTTAATTTATTAAAAGTACTTACACAAAACTAAAATTAAAACAATTGTCACAAAAATAACCCAAAAAACAACAAGAAACATTTATACTAAAACGCCATTTTGAATGTGTCATCTGTCGAGCGAAGCTGAAGCTGGCCGAAGTACACCGACTATTAGTCGTTGGCCGCCTTTACGAAAAATGCACTGTTGTCACGTTGTCGCGCCTTTATTAGTAGCTGTCCAAAACAAAATAGTATTTTGACATCATTACTTTTCTGTGTAATACTTTATAGTAATAAATATAACAAATATTATTTACAGATTAAAATACAATAGTAGAGCTTAATTTGATGTAGTTTTAAAAATAAATTAAGTAAAATTTAATTATTATATACTATCAAGTAAATGAAACAGAAAGATACTTGGCAGCAACGCTTTACGACAAAATATTATCTGTAGTAACCATTTTCCCGGGTTTTGGTGGATTTTATTGTTTCGAGTACAGACGTTCATTCATCGCTAGGCAGAACCTAAGAATGTGCGTTTATGATGCCACGCTTATACCAAATCGATGCTTTCTCCAGTTAACCTAACAGCTCATTGACTTTTACTTGTGAG
Organism: Listronotus oregonensis; assembly: GCA_019359885.1. NCBI lineage: Eukaryota > Metazoa > Arthropoda > Insecta > Coleoptera > Curculionidae > Listronotus > Listronotus oregonensis. Next base: position 30,181 of record JAHBCN010003707.1, on the reverse strand, counting down.
TGATCTTTTTCTAGAATAAAGATACTACTAATATCTATTTTCGATATGTTGCGAAATGTATTTTAGGCACGCGATGTGATGATTTGGCAACACATCGAGTGAGATTTTTCGTAAAATCTATGTGTTATTAATTTTATTTAAAAAAGTTTAAATTACCACAAAGTAGCTATTTATTGCTAAGTATTGGTTGCTATGTACAAATATCAAACTTTGACGAATGTCACGGTTTGTCAGTTAAAGTGGTAAAAGTATTATTTTTGTGTTTGTATGCCCAAATATGTGTGATTACTAGAATAATTTTGACGAATCTAACAACTCTGATATAAAAAATGAAGCAAATCTGCTTTACACACGCTAATTTTTCAGAAATCGAAGAAATTGTATCTGAAAATGAAAAATTTGATGTTTGGTGAGCGGAAAGAAAGGTAGTGAGTATTTCAGAAAAAGTTATTATTACGCTACCGTTAATGCCATTCCCGTTTCTTCTACCAGTGATTCCCGGATGCAAATATTATCTTTTTTACATAATGACCAACTATATTATGTGCGAGCCATGTACAATTCTCTGATATAAAATATTGTATTGTTAACGTATATAATAAATGATTTATAATTTAGGAAATTTTGATTTATTTTTCTTTTACGCATGCGTAAAAGTAACTTTTAAGCACGCGTTCTTAAAAGACTGTCTTCTCGACATCAAAATGGCAATTGAAAAGTTATTATTTCGATACAATTTTACGTATACACATCCAGAAATATTGGTAGGCGTGGATGAAGTTTTAGATAAATTTGCTAAAAGGACTAGACGTATTATTTTTAAATATTTTTTACGGTAGATACCAAGTTATTGGTTATGTTATTATTTTCAAACATTTATTAGGATTCAAACTCGGGACCTCTGGCTTTGGGACTTATAATTGTATCCCCAGAGCTAGGGCACCCATAAATAATTTTCTTAAAATATATTAAGTATAAAACAAAAAAAATAATAAATACTTTAAGAACAATTGGCAGAGCTGAATTCCAAAGACCATGCGACAGGGCAAAGCCCCCGTCCTTATGCCAAAACGTCAACACAAAAATCAACATCACATAAAGATTAAAAAATTAAAAAACCACAGTCGCCCTGTCGCATGGTCTTTGGAATTTAGCTCTGCCAATTGTTCTTAAAGTATTTATTTTTTTTTTTTTGTTTTATATTTAATATATTTTAAGAAAATTATTTATGGGTGCCCTAGCTCTGGGGATACGATTATAAGTCCCAAAGCCAGAGGTCCCGAGTTTGAATCCTAATAAATGTTTATACTTAATTTTTTTAAAGAATTAATTGATTCGTCTGTTATTTTGTGACAGTACATTTTAACTATGTAAAATAAAACAACTTGAACTTGTTAAATGTCACGTATAAAATATATGGCGTTACGGCCGTTTCGTAGTACAACTACATCTTCAAGACGCTTACAAGATTGAGATAAAACTAACTAAAATTAATAAATAAATACATTGATACGTACCATCTGGAATTTTTACCGATCAATGTATTTATTTATTAATTTTAGTTAGTTTTATCTCAATCTGTAAGCGTCTTAACTGTAGTTGAACTACGAAACGGCCTAACCATATATTTACACGTGACATTAACAAAGTTCAAGTTGTTTTATTTTACATAGTTAATTTTTTTAATTTTTTAATTTTTTTTTTCTTGGTTTGTTCTTGTCTAGTCGTGTAAAGTTTTTATAAGAAAAACAGAATGTATATATTTTGTTTTTCGAAAGTTTTATGATTTTGAATAATTTAACTTAAAAAATCTTTTTATTGCTGATTTTCATGGATATGAGTGACTTAGGGTTGTTCTTCCGGCCTTTTTGCCTCATAATATGTTTTAGTGCTTTTTGATGTTAAAGATATTAGGTTCATATACCAGTCTTTTAATGTGTCTTTTTCTAATTATAGGCCCTTGATAAAGTGGCAATCCAGCCACGAAACGTTGGGATAATTATACAATAGTGGTTTTATTTGCCTGCCCTCATCCCGCTACACTTCTCCAGTTGTTTCATAAAAAGGGTACTATAAAAAAAAAACTATTCAGAGGTAGTTTAGCCTAGCTACCCTTCAGCCGGGTCTGCATTTTTGTATTTAGATATTATAAATGAACCATTGTACGAGTTTTCATAGTGCCTCAAATACCTACTCTAAAATGTCGATCAGCTTTCCTACTATTCCTTAAAAGGTGCCACATAATTTTGATGAGTCAATAAATAAGTGAGTGAGTCAATCAGTAGTAAAATTTCAAAATCAAATATCTCAAAAACCATTTGGCATGACTTTTTCCATTTTTTACAGTTAATAAGAATGCCTACGTTAATTTATATACCAAATTCTATCCCTTTATGTGGAACGTTAACAAAGTTATGATAGGGGCGAAAAAACGCTGAAAATTTTCGTGTAGTTTACACAAAGCGCGCGTCAGGCCGGCACTTGACCTGGCGCACTACCGATACCTTACATATAAAGATGGTGAGAGACGACATTAAATGTTGGGAATTATTTAGACACATTCAAGCACTACCGATACCTTACACATAAAGATGGGGAGTTGAAGAAAAACACGAAATTAAACGCCATTAAATGTTAGGAATTATTTGGGCACATTCCAGTAACTTATAATTCCAACCTTTATTTTATAAAACACAAAGGCGCACCTGTTCAATCAAACCATCCCCCAAATTACAACAGCATTAATAATACTAAACATTTAAGTTTGTTTCGCTAAATAATAAATGACCAATTTTCTAAATCTTCACTGGTCGGTCAGTCACTAACCCCTCGCCCCTCCATTATCCTTTTTAACTTTTAACGCTAGTCACGGCGGCCATATTGATTTCTCGAGTAGTTGTTGCATTTTCTTTTTAGTGTTTAGTGTTTACACCTATTAATGGCACGGAAGGGCTATTTCGCCGCGAAATGAGGAGTAATTTAGTATTGCAGGGGTGATTCGTTGCATTTTATATAACCTATTTTTAAAACTCTAATTTAGAAAATGATTTTGGTGTAGAAAGGCTTATTTTGTAACTCTTTCCTATTTTCTTTTAAAATAAACTCAAAAATACAACTCCAATAAAAAAAGATTTTAAAAAAGGATGATAAAATTATTATAAACCATCTAAAGGTAAAAAAAAACATTTTTATGTAATTCTGTCGATATATACAGTATGTTCAAAAGTTATTGCGTATTCTACATATGAAAATATGACAACTGTAATAAACATGACCCGAAAATAGGCTAGAACCCCTTATTAAGGGGAATTCTAAAGATGTGTCTTTTCAATATCTTTGATACAGTTTTCTGAGTTTCCTGGGGTTAAAATGTTACTGTTTTGTTCTTTTAAAAACCTTAAAATTTTAGTTCAGGGGCGTCATAGATTGAGAGGGTTTAAGTCATTTTAAAAATTTTATTCCATTAGAAAACAAGGGAATTTTATAATTGTTGCAAAAAAATAATTACATTTGCAAATTAAAACTGTGAGGAAATATTTCTTTTGGGCCCTTCCAATATCTAATATTTCCAGTTAAAAATTGTTAACTTCAAAAAAAGGAAGATTTTAGCCTTATGAGATTAAAAAATTGATGCGATTTTATTTTATACAGTTTTAAAGATATTCGATGGCTATAAAAGCCGTTTTATTAATGCAGGGTTAGGTTAATCTGTTAGGTAACGACATATCCACCAATTACACAGTCCCACGAAAAAAAAGTTGAAGGTCCGAAAGACTTTTTATTTTTTGGGGTCGCTGAATCCGAATCCGGGGTCAGGTTGACCCCATCAGGTCGGGGTCGAGAACATTTCAAGGTCAAATCGTAACCAAATTTGATGGGGTCAAACTGATCAGGGATTTAGATTCAGAAAACTCAAAAACATAAGTATACACTCTTCAAATTTGGTTGCGATTAATTTTGCAGATTTGACCTTGAGATGACCTTGATCCTGACCTAGTTAAAGACTTAAACATGGAATCTTTATGTTTTTGGGGTCGCTGAAACCTAATCCGGGGTCAGTATGACCCCATCATGTCTGGGTTAAGGGCATGTCAAGGTCAAATCTGCAGAATTAATCGCAACTAAATTTGAAGAACGTATACTTATGTCTCTGAGGTCGCTGAATATGAATTCGTGGGCAGTTTAATCCCATCGGGTTATGTTCATGAGATATTTCAAGGTCAAATCTGCCAAATTATAATTTTACAGATTTAACTACGGATTCGTACTCAGCAACCTCGAAAACATAAGTATACTCTCTTTAAATTTGAATGAGTTCGCAGATTTGACCTTAAAGTGCCTTTGACCCCAACCTGATGGGGTCAAAGTGACCCAGGATTCGGATTCAGCTACCCTAAAAACATAAAGATACTTTGGTCAAATCTTAAACTTTTTTTATTGGGCTGCTTTATTTTGCAAATTTGACCTTGAAATGCGCTTGACCCTGACCTGAGAGGGTCAATCTGACCTTAGATTCGGGTTTAGCGACCCCAAAAACATAAGATACCATGGTCAAGTCTTACCGACTCTCAACTTTTTATGTGGGGTTATTTTTCTCTCTGATAGTACCGGATTGGTTAATATATAGGTTCTAAGAATCTGGATATTTCTATAAGTTTTATTGTTTAGTAAGAAAACCTTATTTTGTTGTTTAAATACATTTTATCATTCAATATTAATTTATCTAAACTTTAATTATTATATTCCTCTTCGTTCGTTAAAAATGGTTTTCCACATGATTTTTTTGAGAAGTAAGCAGAGCTAGAAGTCAAATTAAGCTAAATGTGAGTTTAGCGATGGCTTTCTAAGCTCCGTGAGAGCATGCGTTGTCTTGATAAAAAATGTTTTTGTTTTTATTTATATATTAAATCTTTTTTTATGAATTTTGAAGCAACAAATTCCAAAAACAAAAATTTTATCACCACACGATATTTAATTTTTTCATTGTAAAAAAGTACTGTGACACGTCACATCTGAACAGCTGTAAGTATATTAGTAAGTTGTCAGATCGGCATAAAACTTTAACTGTGTTCCTAAAAAAGTACTACCATTTTTAGAAAAATAAAACGACAAACTAAATAGCGCCCTCTTATCGAATGACAGTATCTATTGGATAACCTGTTTCATATCTGCCAGACCAGTAGAAAATAAATAATATTTTAATTAATATTGTAATTATAGTAAAAGATCCGATAATTCAAGTAGCGAAATTGTTATATAACTGTTTAGCATAAAACCATGAAAATTACCTAGGAACAAAATAGCAAAGCGGTATTGTTTTGCCTAACAATATTTTATTCATAAGCCAGAAAAACTATGTTAATTATTCCACTAACAAGGTACATACACCAATTAGGAACTAGAGCAACAAATAACGAATAATTCAGTCTCACAATTACTATTTTATTGTTGATTTTTTTAGAATTTAAATATTAATTACTCTACTTATACAATATAGTTGTTCGTGGTTTCCGTACACTGCGATTTTGGTTATAAGACAAGAATTTGCTTGTAAGGTGAAGTCTGGCAAGTTAAAATGTGAACTAATTATCTTACGTATTATTTTAAGAGCATCAATATGTTTTTCATAGAATAATACTTGAAAGACACAATGACATTGTACGTAGGTTGCTCCAAAAATTTTGCAAAACATAAGTATTTATTAAAATTTTTCAAAATACATGCCATCAGTGTCTACACACTTTTGCATACGTATAAACCAACTACTAAACATCTCTTGCCATTTATCCCTTGCAACTAAAGCACATGTATTATCCCAAGCACTTAATAGTTCCTCTTCAGTTGCGAACTTTTGGCCTTTTATTTTTTTCTTTATAAAAAGCAAAAGTCCCAAATCGCAAGGCGCGAGGTATGGTCTATAGGGAGGATGATCCAACAGTGTGAGTCCCGATTGAGTCAAAAACTCCTGAGTCAAGCTTGCCCGATGTGCCGGCGCGTTGTCGTGGTGAGAGTGCCAAGTACTGAGACGAGACTTTGGTCGCAATTCTTTCAGCTCATTTATAACTTGAAGTAAACAAACGCTTGCATAGCAGGCAGCGGTGACGGTCTTCTGTAAATCCAACACCACCCTTTTTATGAGGCCTTTTTTAGCAAAAAATACTGCAATCATTTTTTTTTAACTAATCCTTGTTGTTTAACTTTGGTCGCTGCTGACCTATCTTTAAACACCTATAATTTTGATTGATATTTACTGGAAACGTCGAAAAAATATAAGATTTCGTCGCCTGTGACGATTGAATCAACATCCTTTGAATGGCCAGAGTCATATTTCTTCAACAATTTTTTACATCAATTTACAAGCGCTGCACGCTGGCTTTCATCAAGGAAATGAGGGATCCATAAAGAACATAACATTCTTATTTTAAATCTTTATGCACAATTGAATTTAAGGCAGATGCACTAATACTTAGAATATCATGAATCTGTCTATAAGTAATTCAACGGTTAGCTGTAATTACCTATATTTTTAACTGCGGCAATGTTTTCTTGAGACCTGCTCATCACTAGGCAGCCCGATCTTTCATTATCATCAAAACTGAAGATTCCTCGTTGAAATTTTTTATACCAACGATATATGATAGAGACAGAAGGACACTTTGTCGAAAGTTTCAGACATTTCGTCATGGCACTCTTGGTAAGATAATCCACGTTTGAAGTTGTAGTAGAATATCACTTTGTAATCACGGTGACTGAGACAAGCCATTTTTACAACTTCGCGCTAATCATGTAACAAACAGACTGAGCTTAGGAATAACCTGAGTATGTTTGGAGTTGTTTGTCTTTGTACTTATTAATGCGACCATTCAAACAAGTTCAAAATTGCTATGTTTTTCATATAGCAAGACTTATGGAGCAGCCTACGTATTCATAATTACAGTAGCATCTTAACTGTGTACTCTCTATCTAGATCAGCAGCGGACTTTGTGTACTGTAGAGTTTTGTACTACATGTCGAATTCTATAGAAATGCTGGGAAAGTGTACATACGCCTAAATAAATTTTTTTGGTTAGTTCTGGTTAGTTTGTTTGTTTGAAATCGTTTTAAATTTTTTATATAATTACAGCATTTATTATAAATGGAAAAAGGTAAATTCGATTATTGTTATATCATAAGATTTGATATTGAAGGGGTAATTTTGAAATTTTTTATTGGAATTTGCAAAAAAAGGATTTTTTTTTGGAACCACCCCAGAGCATCTAAGTATTAAAAGGAAAACTTCCATTTATATTTTTCTTAAGTCTGATCAAATTTTATCGACAAATCCCAAATTTCGCAAAATTTTCTCTGTTTTTCTAAGAATCATCGCTAGTTAAAATTTTTTCAGTGAACAATTTTCTTTGATCAAATTCACCAAAAACTACATACATATACTGGATTTGCTTTTAATAGTCTGATTTTTCCCGGAGTGGGGAGGCTCCCAAAAAAATCAACTTATTTTTGCAAATTCCAAAATGATTTTTTTTACTAAAGTGTTCCCCTTTAAGGCCAATAGCATCTGTTATATATTCGGTGTGGATCCAAAATATAGACTGGTATACAAACAATCAATTGACCCTTCCGTATTTGCAGATCAATCCAAAAAGTTATGAACAAATCGGTCATCGTTTTTGAAATAATATTTATTGAAACTATACACAAAAAATGTAATTAAAATCATTTACTTTTCTTTAAAAATCAAATTATCTGGAATTTTTTTATTAAATTTGTGATTCTAATGTCACGAATAATAGATTTGTTGTTTGGATGGGTACATAACTTATTATTTTTAAAAAAGGCTGCTAAATTAATTGATTTTAAGGTTAATTGTATTTACCCAAGCAATAACCAAAGATAATCAAGTATTATTTTAATTAAGGGGCATTGACGTTACACATTATATTTAAGAAATTTTCAAAATGACTTGAAATTGCATGCGAAAATAGATTTGAAATAGATTTATTTTAATTTTAGCTTTTACCAACCAATTTTTATTTTCTAAGATACCAATATGCATCGCCATTTTGGAACACACTGTTTATAACTATGTGCCAGTTTTATGTAATAATCAACTTTCGATACTTTTTAACCAAGTTTACTTTATTTTGACCTTAACCTCAAATTTATCGGCCTGCATAACTCATCTTGCAGGAAGACTAATATTTGTCACTAAAAATAGAAGGTCAACCTTGTCTCATGGTCATATGAACCTTTGTAGTTGTAATTTATCGGATCCATTAAACGAAGAGTACATAAATTAAATTTACTTGCTGTAGACTATTTTTGTTTTAATTTTTTAATTTTTTGTTGATACATTTTGTTTTCTGCAAGTTGTAACTATGAAAATGTTTTTATGATGTGTTAACTGTAGCCATAAAAAATCGAAAAATAGAGATATTTACTTTTTTTTTTTTAATTTTCTTTTATTTTATGGTGGATTTACGAATTTTTTAAGAAAAATAAGAAAACAATTTCGGTGTTAATTTTTTTTTCAATAAAATGCATTTATTTAAGTTTAGCAATTTCTAGTGATTTGTTTCATATTTTACGTGTAAAGCCGAATTATTTCAAACAAATTTTTTTTTTACAAATATCAGTTTTTAATTTAAAAAAATTTTGAAAAATTGAAATTTTATTTTTTTTCATTATTTCATTTTTAATAAAAAAAAAATTTAATAATTCAAAAAAATAAAAATCATGTTGACTTTACATCCCAAAAAAATTGGAGACGCGATTATATAAAATTACCTTATTAATAATTTTGTTGAGGAAGAATTTAATAATAATTATTCCAATTTGTTATACTTTTTCATTTCAATTTTACCATTAATAGACTTACGCCTAAATAACGCCAGCAAATTGTGCAAATGTATTTCAAAATTCTTATACTCTAATTTATTTCTACACAGTGCGCAGCAAAGAAAGTTTTGCTGCAGTAGAGCATAGCACTAAGAAGGACCCAAATGAGATGATTCGCTCTCATGCACATCAACTAAAGAGGTTTCGACGCACTTTACGGAATATTACCGAAAAGATCGTGATTTACGACCTTACACGATCCAGCTCGTGCAAAAACTGAAGCTTATAGACTATTATATGCGTCGTACATTCGTGAATAGATCAAAAACGAAATTGCATTTGGTTTTTTTTAAAATCTTGGAACCTGTGGTGGCTGGTCCATAACGGCGAAAGGGCTGCAACCTCCCGATATTAAATGTAAATACTTAATAAATCAAACATGATATTTTGTATTAAATCAATTAATCCAAAAAATTATTAAAAATCTTAATTTTCTTTATTGATTTTCCGTGCCAATTGCCTACATCCAGTCTAAGTTGTTCAATTGAGCCATATATACCCTAGCGATTTTTACGTGGCGAAAAATTATTTTCGCCCTGACCTTCCGGCCGAACCTGCAGCAGCTGCAGCCACTGCGTCGTTTTCCCCCACTGGCGAGCTATTTCATACAGCAGACGCGAGAGGGTGATATATTTTTCCGCCTTCGGCCAATACGATTTACTTCGTTCATGGTGCATGGTTTTATTTGCTGCCTCTTTTCCGCGGTTTAAATAACAGAAGTGGCAAATGGTGTACAGAATTTCGTAAAAGGTGAGTTTTTCCGACTTACATTTGCTGACAAAGTTTATATAAAATCACTTGGTAGACCTATTCCCGATCTGAAGCTAACTCAGGCATATAAATTCACGAAAGGATGTTGTTATACAAGGTTTTTTAAGAAAGACGTTTACGAGAAAAATCAATGGATATGCGGCTGTAACATATGAAACGCTTTATTTTGTTTTCCGTGTTTATTATTTTATTCAGTCGGGGTTAAAAAAATAGACTGTCATAGCACACCTATTTTGTCCTGACCTGTGACAGACTGGGAATGCCCTCAGACATAATGCCTACAGCAACCAATTACAACCGGCCCTACAGTGTAGTCCACCCACAAAGGGAAGACTGGAGTCGAAAAACGACCGACCTGCTCCGGGCTGACATTCAAAACCAAGGACGGTGTTGGAGCTGGAATATATGGACAAAGGCCGAGGGCAGAGTTTTCTCTCAGCCTGGGCATTCTCGCAACCATATTTTAAGCGGAGGTATTTGCTATTGAGATGTGTGCTAGATCGCTGGTTGATGGGCACTGCACACGTAAGACAGTTAAAATATTCTCCGATAGTCAAGCAGCTCTTAAGGCTCTTAAATCCAGCCGGTGCAATTCGAAAACCGTCTGGAATTGCAAGGATGCGCTGACCAAACTGGGTCAAAACAACAAGGTTACATTACTGTGGATACCTGGACACACCGGCCTAGAGGGTAATGAATCCGCAGACCTCCTTGCCAAAAGGGGGCGGAAACAAAATTCACAGGGCCGGAACCGGTCATCGGTATATCTTATGGAATGGCCAAGCAGTTCATACCAGCTTGGACACAAAGAGAAAATCTTCGGTACTGGCATGGACTTTCGGGTTTCAGACACTCGAAGGCCTTTATAAGCCCACCGAATCAACAATGTACTTCAAACTACTGGAGCAATCAAGGGTACACCTTAAAACTCTAGTGGCACTGTACACGGGACACTGCAGATTGAAATACCACATGCACAAGATCGGCCTAGCGGAAGACGCCGAGTGCCGCATGTGCATGGAGGGGGATGAATCGGCAGAACACATATTGTGTTCGTGTCCAGCAATGGTACGACTAAGATTCGCAATCCTCGGTAATGACACCTTGTTGCCGGGGTAGGTGAAAGATCTCTCTCCCAACAGGATCATCAGATTTATTAGAAATCTGGACCTGGTGGGAGAAATATAAAAGGGTGTGAGCCACAATGACCGATCGGTCGCGGTGGAAGGGTGTTATACCCACTCACTTTAAACCTACCTACACCTATTTTTATTTTTATACGGTAAACCCACCAATGTTTATGAAGTCGCATTACTGTTTGGTGGGCTTCATGGGCTCGTGAAATCATGGGTTCATATTTTTGCAAAATGATACCGTCCAGGGTCATTTTGTCGATAAAGAGCGCTATAGATCTGTGAATTCAGACTTTTTCGTTCCTTACACAATTTGCTTTAATGTGGAAAATTGGTGGGTCCAACTAGACCGCACAACATGCCACGCCGCATTTGCCATAATCACTTTATTAATGGAAACTTTCAATGAGTAAATCATTTTGCGTAATCAACCTGTAAATTTGCCTTTAAGGTTGTGCAATTTAATTATTTTGAATTATTTTCTGTAGGAATATGTGGCATGAAATAGATACGTAGCTAGTCGAAACTGAACTTCAATAATACGCTTTATTCGATCCAGCTGCGGCGTTCATATAACAAAATTTAATTAAAACTAATGGCACAAATCAATACCATGATCCTTATCACAATTGGTATGTGTTCTATTTTGTTTTAAATTTTTATAGTCGATAACAACAAGAAAATGGTTTATTTCGTACCAGTATGACCCAAAGAACGAACAAATCGATATTTTATGGGAAATATTATTTATTATTATTAAAAAATGAACTTCCCAATAAATAAAAGCTTGGTAAATTGATCAGACAAAATCTGATATAGTTACTATTGTTCAGTTGTCAATACCATTCGATATACATTTATTATTTTAATTGAAAGTATTTCAAAATGGAACTGGTGAAAGTGACTTGTTATGCATTTATTTACATTTAATACGGTTGACAGTATGTTTTATGATTGTTTTATTTTAGACGTGGTTAAGAATATAAATAAAGCCAGTATTCTTTTAGAATATTATCAACTGCAACGGTTTTTGGCTACAAAAAAAAACAGCTAGGATGCAAAACGCGGAAAACACTAAATTGTATAATTTCGTCAACAGCCTAGTCGAGAAGTATGTTTCCTGCGAAAAATAGTTAGAAGGCTTCGAAAAATATAAGCGATAGCTCATTCGACGCGGAATGCAAATTTGAGAAAGGCGTTTTGAGGATTATTTCTGCCAATAAAAATTGCAATTGTTATTAACAAAAACGAAAAAAAGCCCTTTTGATTTTTAATGATAACTCAAAATCCATAGAAGGCAGCGAAAATTGCAAAAAAGATCCTTGAAGAGGAGGAAATCTAGAAAAAAGTTTCAACTCTTGAAATCCTATCTTTATTATTTATAATTTTAGTTTAACGTTGAAAATTGGCCTTCGCGCGAAATTTATGGTTGCGCGCTCGGAGTCAAAACCAAGTACGTCACACTAAATAATTCTTTTTAAGGTATCAAATATTAATCAATTTTTTTAAATAATGGTGTATTCACAGCACTTTAAAGAATTTATTCCTATTGAAAGTTTAACTTAAGTTAATTTTTCAATAAATTAGACAATTGTTAATTAACAAAATTGTTTTAAAATTTCCCCTTCATTGTACCGGGTGTCCAAATAAGAAAGGACGCCGGTTGTATCTCAAAAAATGTTTATCGCACAGCGTGGAGGAAAAATATTTTTGGTAAAAGTGTTTAAGAAAAATAGCTAATTATTATTTTCAAGTTTCTGAAATGGCCGCTAGGGGGCGTAACTGCAATCTTGAATTTAAAAAAGTGATGTTTCTGTGAATTTTGCTATATTAACCTAACAAAAAATACCTGATTTTTAAAGTTAAGGATAATTTGAACCTTTTTTGTTTGACAATTTTTGCTGTATCTCTAAAAATAAAGTGGTGGAGGTATTTAAAGGTTTCCGTAAAAAACACTCTGGATCTTCGAAACGGCTAAGCCGATTTTAACAAACTTGGACTAGTTAAAAAGAGCTATTCTTGGGCTATAAATTTTATATTTAAAGTTTTGTTAGTTTTACATGTCGCCACTAGAGGGATTTTTTTCGATATTCCGACGGAAATAGTTAATTTTTTGAAAAAAATTAAATGCATTGGTATAATTTTTTTTCCTGAAAAAGTAGCTAAATAATGCTTAAACAAGCTCGCGAAAACTGTATCTCGATTAGGCCAAAGAAAATTTTATACGTCAATATCTGAAAAAGTATAAAACCTACAAGAAATTTTATGGGACATTAATTATGTATTTTTACGGACCCTTTAATTTAGGTTATATAATCTTTTCATCTAAATGCAATACTTTACGAGTTATAATAAAAAAATCAAATTCCAAGGGTATACCTTAAAAAAATCTTAAAATTTGATTGATTGATTATAATCAATAACACCTACAATACAAGGACAAAGTGCTGCGGCGTGACGTCATCACCCGGGAAAGGCCGACCAAAAACATTGGTGCTGCTACTGGCATTGCATAAATATTTATATTTTAAATCAAGATTGCAGTATTGGCGATTAACATGATGCACAAAAATTAATAAATAAGAAAAGAATGACAAAAACAAATAATAAAAATTTTAAAAGGTAGTTAACTGGAAAATATGTCTCTAGACATTACATTTTAATTATTAAGTGATGCGTATTTTTACATTCTTAGATAAAAAATGTCATAATGTCGATAAACATCATAAGTAATAAATCATACAATTCATTATTGATTTTTTTGATAAGTATAAATTACCTAAAAAAATCATTTCAAATAAGTATTGAGTTTTCGTTTATTCCCTTTACCTAATCGACCATTTTTTTCCAAAAGTAATTTTTAATTAATGTTTAAAAATACAACTCAATAAAATATCAATTAGGGTTTTTTTACGGGTGTGTATTGCAATCACTATTATTTATTGCCGCTCCTACCACATTACCACCTTTATAATCTAAATATGGATCAATGTGAATTTATCCTTAAGTAAATAACATATTTGTCTTGATCTTTTAAATATTTAAAAATGTTTTGTGAATAGGGAAAAAAGTTTTTTTCTCATCGATATGAGGATCAGTTAAAAAATTATTACAGACTCCTTTAATTGTTTGGGGGGGCATAATTATAGGTCCATGTTTTTTGTAAATATCTATATGCATGAGGACTAATTGTATATAAAATTGAACAGAAAACCATAGTGGTAGTAGAATATCCATACCATTCTTTTGGTAATGTTCGCAATTTTAGCTGATCAGAAAAAAAAGTCAATTCCTTGTGATAAATTTTCATCCCCTATTTTTAAGATTTTGAAAATTTTGGACATAAAATTTAAAACACGATTAAGCTTTGACATATTTTCTGTATTTTTTTGCTTGATTATCAAGATTGTTGGATAAAAGATTATCAAAAACCGGGGATTGGAATTGTCATGTTTGATATCATCGTTACTGGCTCGAAAGTGTAATCATCGAGTTGTCAATTGTATCGAGTAAATTTCTTATTTCGTCCAAATTATTTTACGGGGAAAGGGGGTTTTAGCATTTTTATTTGAATACTCAAAAATTGTCCATATAAATATGTATTTACTTTAAATTCTTAGCAATTACAACAGCCCAAGTAATTGAAGGTCCTGGGGTATGTTCTACTTTAAATATGGTTAAGCCCTTCTGATCGTTAGAAACCCCCTTACCCAAATTAAAAGCCTGAAATAATTGCTCGAGTTGCTCGAAAGTTTCATAAACCGTAAATTTTTATGCCTTAAATATTCTTGTTTACTTTCTTCTATTGCCTATTGAAAACGAATTTCATCCAATTCTTTAAAAATTTTTTAGCTTTTTTTGATGTGAAATGTTTTTCGACAAAGTTTTTGGACAATTGGGAAATTTACTAGGTACGCTTTTTTTTTTTAATCGTGGCAAAGTTAAACTAACTGAAACGATCTCACCCGTTTTTATCCTGTTGGGGGGAAAATTTTTAAATAAAAACCTTTTTCCCAAAATGACACTCACACACTCGGCTATTGTTATTTGGAATAAAATTTTTTTCGAGGAATAGCCGTTAACCACTTTCTGCGAAGATTCTCGGGGTTTGGGAAAGCGAAACACTCGCGCTTTTTTTCCACTCACATAGTTTTTTTACATCCAGAAACACAGCACTTTTTTTGGCATTTTTTAATTTTTTTCACTTATTATATACAAGAAAAAACCTTAAATAAACGGTTTTAAATTTTGACGACCGATTTTATTGAGGGGTTTATTGACCCAAAGAAAAATAAACACAGAGCAAATGCAAAAAACGACGTCCATATTGAAACAGGCGATTCTCTAACAAAAGGGGTTCCAAATAACACCTATACCAGCAACATTGTTTGTACAGCCAGTAATGTTTCGACTGAAAGACAAAAAATTTTTAATCTGGCAATGTCGCTTTAAATACGTCAGCCGATTGCGGGATTTTGAAGGCTGGCGACCGGGCAGATGTTTTTGGACAGGGTCGTAAAAGTTAGGTTAAAATCGCTAGGCCTCCAGAGCATGACGTCTGCATCGGTTTTAAGTTAAGCGCTTTTTCCCTTTTATTGTAGGTGTTATTGTTATAATTCGTAAAGTTTTGTATTTAGGGGAAAAAATATTATTTAACCTAAAGTAAAGGTTCCATAAAAAAAATGATTTTTATCAAATAAAATTTTTTGTAGTTTTATAGTTTTTGGGGGTAGACGTATGGACTTTCTTTGGCCTTAATTTTAAAAAAGGGGGGAACAAAGGGGATCGAAATATGATTTTCGCGAGCTTGTTTAATTATCATTTAGCTACTTTATAATGAAAGAAAATTATACCAATGCATTTAATTTTTTTGAGAAAATTAACCATTTCTGTCGGAATTTTGAAAATCATCTAGCGGCGACATGTGAAACTAACGAAACTTTAAATAATATAACAGTATGCCCAAAATAGCTCTTTCAACTAGCCCAAGTTTGTTAAAATCGGCTTAGCCGTTTCGAAAGATACAGGGTGTTTTTTACGGAAACCTTTAAATACCCCCACCACTTTATTTTTAGAGAAACACCAAAAATTGTCAAACAAAAAAGGTTCAAATTATCCTCGATTTTAAAAATCAGGTATTTTTTTGTAAGGTTAATATAGCAATTTTCACAAAAACATCACTTTTTTAGATTCAAGATTGCAGTTACGCCCCCTAGCGGCCATTTCATAAACTTGAAAATAATTTTCAGCCATTTCTCTTGACCACTTTTACTAAAAATATTTTTCCCAACGCTGTGCGATAAACATTTTCTGAGATACAGCCGACGTCCTTTCTTATTTAGATACTGGTACATAAAAAAATTTTTTGATAATTAATTTTAAAACTTTGACAAAAAATAAAAAATCGGAGTAATATTGTCAAAGTTGTAAAATTATTATAAATAAAGGATTAAAATTTATTAAACTTTTATGGCGTGATCTTGTTAGGTATGTATATAAAAACTGATTGAAGAAGTGAACAATTTTTACGAAAAAAATTTAAACATTTTTTTTATGTATAATGAAGACAATTTTGGTTATTAACAATTGTCTAACTTATTGAAAAATTAAGTTTAAGTTAAATTTTTAACGGGAATAAATTCCCGTTAAAAATTAATTTTTCAATTAATATTTAATACCTTAAAAAGAATTATTTACAGTGAGGTGGGCAGCGGTAAATTATAATTATAAATAAAGATGATAGAGTTTCGTGATTTGGGATTTTTTTTTGAAAATTTTCTCCGCAAGGATCTTTTTTGTAATTTCCACTTGTGGTTTTTGAGTTATCATTAAAAATCGAAAGGGCTTCTTTTTTTCGTTTTTTCGATAATTGCAAATTTTTATTGGTAGAAAAAATCCTTAAAACGCCTTTCTCAGATTTGCATTTCGCGTTGGATGAGCTATTGCTCATATTTTTCGAAGTCTTCTAACTATTTTTCGCAGGAAACACACTTCTCGACTAGACTATAACGGAGTGTAGAGGCGATATATGGCGTCAAAAGGCAAATCTAGGAAATCTTTAATTTTGACCTTCCAATATAACAATATTACTAGCTAAAATTTAAATATTTATCATGAGGAAAAAGATTCCTAGAAATTAATATGGTAAAGATATATATTAATAAAACCAGCAGATCTTTTTTTAAACCAAAACAGTGCCTACAGGAAGCAGGATCTTACGCACGCCGCACGTGGTGCTTACGTGCTAAGTGTAAAATCATTGTTCTTAACGTTTACACATGTTTCATTAATATTTTACAAGGTACTGGGGATACTTCCTGTACTGATTATCTTAATGAAATCAAAGACGTTTTATGGAAAGTTAAGAAAAATTATTTATATATATATATATATATAATATATATATATATATATATATATATATATAATATATATATATATATATATATATATATAACACAGCTTGTTTTTCAAAAAGGTCGATAACCATTCCTTCTGATTTGCAATATTGCTAATAATACATTTATTTTAATCCAAAAACACCTAAAATATTTTTCCCGGCAAAAATCAGTTGCGGCGTAATAACAATTTTAAATTTACTTCTGGACCTTTAAATTTGACGTCAGGTCAGAACGACCTGTGACGACACGAGACTGCTAAGCTTTAATATTCATTTTTATTTTCTTCATTTTTTTGTTATTTTATTTAAAGCAAAAACAAAGAATCCATCGCGTTCCTTTATTCCGATTTAAAATAAATCGGTTAAGTTTCGAAATATTTTTCCCCCTAATAACTTCGGTCTCCTTCGTCGTGAAATTTGGTATGTAAATTTACGTAAGTATTTTAATTACCTGTAAAAAAATTGAGAAAGGTATGTAAAGTGATATCTGAAATATTTGATTTAAAACATTGCCGATTTTACTTATGACTGACTGACTCATCAAAATTATGAGGAACTTCCCGAAGGAGTAGAAATTTGGTACCCTGAAACAGGGCTGAAAAATCATTTTTTTAGGGGCCTGCCTTTATTTTTGGCAAAACAATAGAAATGACGAAAAAGGACAAAAATGATGGCATAACCAAGTCTAATCCTTCGGAGCTAAAATACCCATCCAGTCGGACCTCTGAATAAGAGGTACTTCTGAATACTCACCATCGAATGAAAATATTCTTCGAAAATTTTAGACATACACTTTAAAGCCAATCATAAAATATTTTTTTTGGTTTGGTTGCCATGGATACCCTAAATATTTTTGGGAATATTTATCCTAACTAAATTTAAATTTGAGCAATAATAATAGGTGGAAATATTTATGTTAAAGTAATGGGACATGGAGTGGACTTGGGATTTTTAGTGAACGTGACTTAGATTATAACTGTAAAATATATTTGTTTTAATTAATTAGTATAAATTTATTAAACGAAAATTGGAGAAATTTTACATAATTTTATTTAAATACTGTGCATCTAAACTTATAACATTTCAAGATTTATAATCCAAAAAAAAAACATCGTTTCACCTATCATAGGTTTTAACTGTAAAACAAATTTAATTTAGCAATGTTTGTTACTTTTATTAAACTAAAACTGATGGAACATTTTTTTATTTTAAGTTTTGTTATTTTGCTTTCCTTTTCATATCTCTAAATAATCGTATTGTAAGTGAAAATATTTCTATCAAACCGTACGTTCGGAACCAAAATGTCATTATTTTAAACTTAATAGTTTTATTTAAGTGTAAAATTTTCTCACCGAATCCCCCAGGATCTCGAATTAATAACGGATTTTTTTTTGTACATATTTTTTTAAAGAAATTATTCTCGGGTTATGCCCAAATTTTGCGTGCTTTTGTCGAAAGATCCAAAATTATCCCAAAAAGAAACCCAAAAATCAACATTTCAAAAACAAAAAAAAAAAAAAAATGCGACCACATTTTTACTACAAATAATGAAAAATTTAAAATTGTCTTGAGAGACTTTAACGTTGAAATATCATTGGTGAGTAAAAAGTAATGTTTCTTTTAATTTTCAGATGAGCCCCATAGAAAACGTGGTACCAAATCATGTAGACGTAGGTGCTGAAGCAGAAGAGGTCAAGTTGCGAAACAAGCAAGACCGATCCAGAGATCTTTTTGGAGTTCAGTTGGAAGTAAGTATTTTTTGCCGTTAACGAAGTGGGTCAATTTGACTGGTGTCACACAACCTAATGCCGAGACATGACTATATTGAGGAATCCATAGCATAGCTCACCCTCTTTTTTTCGGCACTTTTAAGATGAAATGTGGCTGAGGAACATCATATAATGTCACATTTAATGTTTTTTAACAAGTCACGTGAATTTCGGTTTTACCGGAAACGGCCTCATCTTTCAATTTTCAAATGAACTCTGAGACGCTGTATGTTATTACATTTTTGAATTCCTGAGAACACAGCAAAAAAATATTTATTACAAAACAAAAAATTGAATTTTGCGAAACAATAACAGAGTGAATTGCTGCAAATCCCAATTATGTTAAACATATTTGTTTTAGTGACGCATCTACCTTTTACCTTAACGGTAAAGTCGATACCCAAAACTGTAGGTACTGAAATAACGTAAATCCCCGTTTATTTCGAGAAGTTCACACCCAACTTCCCCTAAAATTGAATGTTTAGGCGGGAATACTGAGGCCCCATATTGTCATCCCCATATTTTTAGAAAAAAATAACTGGTGAAAGGTATTTAGAGCTTCTGCAAACCTATATAACTCCTTTAATAAACAATATAAAGACCATAGGGGAAAAAGACGGAATGTCACAAAATATCAATTACGAGAAATATTAATTTTAAAGTTTGGAACTTCCAAGATTCTTTAAATTTAAAATGATATGGCATTATATATTTAAAGAAATTTTATTTTAAAGTACATTTTTATAAAAACAATACACAAAAAAAAATCTTTATCCCAAAAATGAGGAATGTCAAAAAAAACTAAATTTCCAAAGTAAAAAGTGGGAATGTCAAAATTTACTAGGTCAGCTGTCATAGTTGTAGTAATGGGTTTCTTTTGTTTCATATTGATTTTATACCTAAAAGTAGGATTCTATGAGTACTATTACTTATTACTAAATTACCAAAAAAGATCTTACCATCGCAATTTTACTATTGTTTTTTTTTCATTTCTCTAAGCAGCAACTTATTATGCTAGTTCTGGGCGTTCTAAGAGCAAAACACTTTTGGAGCAGGCAGATCTTTAAACTTAGTAAAATTAAAACCGATATTTTAAATCGACATTCCTTGTCCTTATGATTTTATGGATGGACATTTCTTGTTTTCCCCTGTGTCTTATATTTTAGACGTGGCTACTAACGGACTGTAACTTGTTCTTTTACAGAAGATGTCGTTATATTAAAATATAGATGTTTCTCTAGTAGCTGGCGATGCTAACTTAATTTTTGATATTTTGTGACATTCCCTGTTTTTCCCCTGTGATCTTCATATTGTGGCACAAAATCCACCAGAATTTTAACAAGATATTAAAATTCAGCAAGATGAAGCTGCACCGCAATATTTTCTGGGTGTAAAATAATATCTTAATGCCAATTATCCAAATAGATGAATCGGTCGTTGTGGTTCGACTGAATGGCCACCTAGGTCACCAGACCTAACCCTTTAAATTTTTTTGTGGGTTGTGTGATGGTTTAATTGAATAAAAGCTATTTTTGTCTATATTTTTTCGGAGAACAATTACTTTTTATAAACTGAGCATTTTAACTGATGGAGTGAACTGATATTATCCCATTTGAAAAAAATGGAGAAGTCTCATTTTAAAATTTTATTGTTTTTGTTAAATTAATTGGCATCGAAGTACTTATTTTTAACCCATCATGGGCACTTAAATCAAAAAAATAAAAAAGTTATTTCAAAGCTATCAGAATTTGACATATGGGGACAGAGAATGTTTCCAGAAACTCAAAAATGTAAAAATATACAAGGCGTCTTGGAAACTGAAGGCTAAAAGCGTTTCCGGTAAAGCGAAAGTCACGTTATTTGTCAAAAAACGTCAAGTTCGACGTTATGTTGTATTCCCAAGTTTTATTTTTATTTTTTATTTTATCTTGGAAAATGCAAAAAAAGAGGGTGATCCTGGATTACCCGGTATATATAGAACATATTTTTTACTTTTGGAATTAGCTCGGGGACTGGATAGATTTTTAAAATGTTATTTTTCCACTCCCCTAACAACAAAAGTCAATTTATGTATAACATTTAAAAGAGAATCACAGTACCATGGCAAATTACAAATTTGCATCTCAGATAGTATTGATTAGTAATAATTCACTACTTTATCGGGTAAATTAAAAGCATATCCAAAATTTTATTAGCATAGTTTTGTGTTGGGTGTTTGTAAAAGCTGACTACTTTATTGAATAAAAACCCATCAAATTGTCTATAAAAACTAATTTTCCGGTTTGATTTATCCTTAAAAAGACCACTAAAAAATTCATTTTTAACTTTATTTAAAGTGCTCCCAATTTTTTCCACTTTAGTTAATGTCAGTGATTTTCGGTAAATTTATCTTCATTGAATTGGTTAATATTTAATAGGGGGCTATTAGAGGGCGGACTGACGTAAGAATAACCAAAAGTTTTTGATAGGAAGGGCGTATATCTAATACCTTTGTTTAACAAGTTTATTTAATATTTTTTATATTCTTACCGTAAAATGAATTAAAAATATATAGTTTGACAATATATCGACTTTTGAAGATTTGAAATTTACGCATTTATTTTTACTTTCTTTTTCAATTTAAATTAAATCATACCTAATCATGTGTAAAAGGGCCAAGTTCCTTTCTAAAAATCTTGGTCTCTATAAGTATTGACATTTAAAATAGGACCAAAGTATTTTTTGACTTGGTTTTTAAATGATCTGCCTGCATAAATAGATGTTTTTTTTCATTATTCAAAAAAACTTAGTACTTTAAGAAGCCTAGCTTTTTGGGTAGGATCTGGGCTCAAAAATCCCCTAAATATACGATGTTACTGCCCCTGTTTTATGGCGATCCGAGTAAAAATGTACCGTTTTTAGATTTTTTTAAATTTGTGTCCTAAAACCTGCTAACGTACCAAATTTAAAGTTTTTACTTCCTCGGGAAGTGCCCGATAATTCTAATAACTCAGTGAGTGAGTCACTCAGTCAGTCAGCCACTTAGTTGTAAAAGGGGCGATTTTCAAAATCGAATATCTCAAAAACCATCTAAACCAACTCTTCTAATTTTTTCACACGTAATTTGTATACTTATGCGAATTTACGTACCAAATCTCATACTTTTATGTGGAACGATAACGAAGTTATGATTGTGGGAAAAAACTCTAAAGCATTTCGTTTAATATACACTCATTCGTGACGCACTACCGGGCCAGTAACTCACAAATTTCTAAAAGAAATTAAATTAATTAATTTGTTACTAAAAATAATACGCAATTTTATTTTATTGAAACAAATCAAAAAAATAAGACGCTTTCAAAAACCAGCAATAAATAAGATGTCCTTTTAAGAAAATGTTAATTTTGTGTTGTATCAGTTCAAATAATTTTCTTAATTATTCTTTCAAATTCTACGGAAAAAAGATAGCATATTATAAGTAGGGTTTCCAGGTGTTCTCCTTTCGGGAGGACACTCTTCCTCTTAAACATCAAGTTTTTCTGACTCATTTTTTCTCCGAAAATCCCCCTTTCCATCATTTTGACGTTACATTGTAAAAAAATTATTGAAAAATAAACTAAAGCATTTCCAGAAATGTTTTTTTTTGTTATGATTATTATTTGGCGAGAAAAAAGTTTCAGTAGATAATTATTTTATTAGATATATCTCTTATTTTTGTTTGTTTTATCTCTTTTAATGTCTCTTGATTTTTTGAAGCGGGGACACCACAACGACAGTGTTTTTTTTGTTATTTATTAAAAATGTAAATTTTTAGAGTGAAATTTTGGTTTATTTTTGTTTTTTATTTATTTTAATATTATAGTTAATATTACATAGACATATAAAAAGTGTATTTTATGGAGAAAGAAGCAGGTTATCTGGGACTACGAGTGAACGAAGAAACAACAAAATGCATGGTAGTTACAAAGAATCCAAGGCCCCGAATAAGCCAGAATATAACCCTTGATGAGTTTAACTTCGAAGTGGTTAAGAGATTTAAGTACCTAGGAGCGGTAATCACGGATGACCATCGAGTGGAAAAGGATGTCACAGCAAGAAAAATGGCAGGAAATAGGGCGTTATACTCTTTTACAAAATTATTAAAATTTAGACTGTTAAAGAGACAATCCAAACTTACTTTGTACAGGTCAATAATTTGCCCGGTAGTTATTTTTGGCAGCGAAACCTGGA
Source organism: Listronotus oregonensis (assembly GCA_019359885.1). Classification (NCBI taxonomy): domain Eukaryota; kingdom Metazoa; phylum Arthropoda; class Insecta; order Coleoptera; family Curculionidae; genus Listronotus; species Listronotus oregonensis. Next base: position 7,004 of record JAHBCN010003707.1, on the reverse strand, counting down.
CCCTCAATCAACAGAAAATAAATAAGCTTCTTGTATTTGAAAAGTTCTCAAAATGATATTTGGACCCAATAGAGATAAAACAACAGAAGTGTGGAAAACACGCCACAATGCTGAATTGGCGGCAATGTTTTGCAGTGAAAACATAGTCAGACACACAAAAGCTAACCGAATAAGATGGACAAGTCATGTAGTAAGATCAGAAGACCACAGATTAATAAAAACAGTATTCCTTGAGAGACCAGATGGCAGAAGATCAATAGGTAGACCGAGAAGAAAATGAAGGATGCTGTCGCAGCAGATTTATCTAAGATGGAGTCCAGCAGTGGCAAGTGGAAGCACAAGATCGTAGGAGATGGAGAGCAATAGTGGATGCGGCTAAGACTTACTCAGAGTTGTAATGCAGAGGAAGAAAGAAGAAAGTATTTTATTACTTTATTGATTTAATTCAAAGCAATAGCAGGAAAGTCCTCCCTTGCCTTGTGAGGAACCTGACAACCCTAATTATAAAGGAAAAGTTACAAGATGCTACCCTTTTTTTTAAACGAAGAAAACCACAAATATTTTCTCGTTCAGTACTTGTTGGATGACCCTGTACTTTTCAATAAATAAATAAACAACCTGTGACACACATTTTTAAAATTTAAATTAAAATTTTTTTTTTTAAAAAATGTCTATACAACCCATAACTCTAGTAAAAAGATTTGCTTTATACTTTCGGTAATTAAACGTTTTTAGTTAGCTCTTACAAGAAACATTTTATATATATTTTAAACCAGAAAAGCCCCCAAAATTATATTATTTTTCAGGTTTTAGCAACTATTTTTCATTAAAAAATTTACACATGCATTAAAATTACAATGCAGATTTAAAATAGGTTCGTTTAAAAGGCTGTCGCGTGGGGTAGCCGGGCAACCGAAAAACGCATAATACAAACACCGCATTGATTTCGTGGAAAAACCGGTTTCCACCGGAAAATAATCGATACAGCCCGGCCAGGAAAAGTCTGGGTTACGAAGCGGACCTGGAATACGGTCGATACTTTTCCACAGGAGCGGGGACTACGGGATTTTGTAACTTACTTAAAGCCAGATCACACCAAAAAATTAACTTAAATCATTTATTATTTAACGGCCGTTTGTAGCAACAATTTTAAGGGACCCTTAGCGTTGGGTAGTTCTTGAATCTCCATTGAAGCCAATCAGATTGCTTGTTTGGCGATTTTAAGTATTACCTTGTGCTAAGGGAACCTTTAGCACACGGTAATATTGTAAAATTGTTGTTGCAAACGGCCATTAGAGTTATTTTAAGGTTTAACAACCTGTCTAGTTGCCATCACCAAAAAAAAAAAAACTTTGTTTTTTTAAAAAAAAAAACCGAACAAACTTTTAAAAAAATTTTAAAACCCCCGGGAAAATTTTAAAATAAAAAATTCCCAATTTTTTGGGAAACAAAAAAAAAAAATTTTTTTTTAAAAAAATTTTCAAACCCCAAAAATCTATTCAAACAAAACCTGACGCGGCTTAGACATTACGATGACATCATACATTAACCCATAAAAAGACTCCCCTTTTTCCAAAGACGACTAATAATCCCTTTACCCCCTTATATTTGCCCTAATAATGTTTCATATATATTAAACAACGGTGTAAACATAGACATAAACTTAAAAACCCCCCAAGGACCTAAATGAATGAATGGGATGAATGAAAAGAGTGATATTTGAATGAGGTAGAATGAAATCTAATACTGAACGAATGTGAATAAAAGCGAATTTCGACAACAATAAGACCGAGCTTGTTTCACTGCTTTAAAACCCCCTGTACCTGACATAAAACGGCTGGGTTTTGGAAATTTTCCCCAACAACATTTTTAATACAATATAAAAACATAACTTAAATAAACAAAATTTTCCAAACTGCTAAGTAGAACTAGTACAATAAGTTTTTAAAGATCACTGATCGGTAAATATTTCATACCTAACCCAACACTTCCTTACCCCGGGGGTCCCACCACCCCAAACCCCTCACCCGGTTGTCGCCCTTCCCCCAAAGCCTATGAAGGCAATCGGGAGTGCACCAACTTTTATATACCATGTTTAAATATATTTTAATATATCAATGTGGAAAAAAATAAGAGGTGTTTAAATATGTTTTAAAATAAAGGTTTAAAATAAGGTAAGATTTGGTATCTTAATTCACCTAAGTATCCCTATTACCTGGCAAAGTTATGCCAAGTGGTTTCTGAGATATAAAATTTTGAACTTTACTACTGACTGACTAACTGACCCACAAACTCGTCAAAATTATAGGGCACTTCTCGAGCGTAGAAACTTGAAATTTGGTATGTAATTTGGCAGGTAATATAGAAAATCTGATATCTGCATATTTTTACCTAAAACGCCCTGAAACAGGAGCGATAATATTGTATTTTAGGAGGTACTTTAGAAGCTTTCAATCCGATTAAACCTGAGTTTTTGAGATCATAATTATCTTAGAATTTAAAGTGCTGGTAGGATGTCATTAACTAAATAAAGAAAATTGCTAAATTTTACCTATAATACCCCAAACCGAACATTAAGGGGGATTAAAAAAATAATTTTTACCATTCTCAGTTAAAGGGGTTGGTTTTACCTACAACACAAGGTAAACTGACAAAAAGGCATGCATTAGATCCCCCCTCCCATTTTTTCCACACAACATTAAACTTAGAAAAAAAATAACCCACCTAAAACATTTTTGTAAAATAAAGATCCAATTATACACATTAGTCACGTCTTAGTCCCGATCCGTTAAGTTCTACCAATCACCGAGACAAAAATATTGTTGGTTTATTTTAAAATCAACAAAATCAACTGGTTGACACATGTCAGGCACAGGCCCGTCACTCTTGTTTCAGAATCCATTTCGTCCTAAAGTATATTCATTGCCGACGATATTTTCAGTTTTGAGTGAGCGTCGGACCGGTGATTTTTCTCTAATTTCACCTGGGAAACGAAGCAGTTTTTGCCAAATTTCTTTTTACCAGTATCAAATTTTCTCAACTCTCCGAATCTGACCGCCCCATCTCGAGAAAGAGTCCGAAAATTGCGATTATATAAGCGGACTACTTGGTTCTAGCTAATTTGCCTAATTTAGAAGCCCATTAAATACTTTTAATTCTTATCCCGTATTCTAGTTAGGTAAATAACCAGAGAAAAACGAAATTACCGAAATATTTAAGCAGAGGGGATGATAAAAAAATATGTGTTCTAAAGGGCGCCTTTTGGAGCAAACCTTGCTATTTATGTTCCATTAATCATTATTTGTTATTACATTATTCATAATTATTTTATATTATTAAATTTGTAATACAGTTTCCTAAATCCTTCTTCCGTTTCTTGTTTTTATCTATGGCTTGTTTACCCATTTTCGTTTCCTGATCTTTATCATCCAAAGCTATGGCAACTAAAGCTCTGCAACATAGGCCATTTTGCATAATACTGCATGTCCTGGTGCTATTACTACCTATTGACGACTAACGGATCTGTTTGAAAAAGCATCACTGTCGGTATTAATTAATGTTTTTATTGCATTAATACAGATTTTTTGTATCGAGTTAGACAGATAAGTAAAAAACTTGCCAAGTCAAAAAATAGTAAAACAAAATTGTAGACAAAACTTGGTCTAATTTTACATCTCAGTACCTTAAGAGGCCGATATATTTCGATAGGAACCTGGCCTTTATGTTAAATAAGTGTTTTTTGTGGGATATCTTGGGGCTTTAATAAAAAATACTTTGGATTGCGGCATTAAAAATCAAGTTTTTTTTATATTCATGTATATTTGACACAAATTCTATTGGTTACCAAAATATAAACTTAATAAATGTAAAACCCTGTATTATATAGCTTATATTTTATACAAAATTATGTAACATTTACTGGGGTTACATTTTTTTTAAAACACTTTACCTAATGATAAAGAAAAAGTTGTACCTGAAGTTTATTTCGCTATTTCAATTTTTTTGCCAGGGTGAGATTGAGGACGGCTTTTTGATGGCTTTTGGGACTTCCCCCACGCGTTTACCTTTTCATTCATATTCTTATTTAACTTTTTTTTTAAAATTTGGGCTATAGAGCTTTATATTCGCCTTAATATGGGGTGAAATGTTATTTGAACCTCAAAAAACCCCGTGGGCTGGCGTCATCAATAGTAATATGAATAGCTAGAAATTTTTTAAAAAAAAAAGTCGGTTTTTTTTATTTAAATATTTGTTTTTGACTGAAAAGCAAAAATATATTTTTTTTTTTTACATGGATTTTTACATCACCCATATTTTTTTTTCTACAATAATTTATTTTTTACTAAAATTTAACTATAGATGTATTTTAATTAGTAATCTGAATGTATCTCAAAATATTGTCCTCCATGTTTTACGGTTATATTTTATTTTTGGAGTATTCCTTAAGAGCATTCATCATAAACTGATCAAGTTCAAATCGTGCCTCGACGGTAATAAACGAACAACAGACCGTGTGGTGACCATTTAAAATGCGGGTCGCTCCCCCAAACCCCCAAAAGAGACGATTATTTCTGAGGGGGCCCCCTTTTAGGTTTTTTTACATATAGGTTTTTATAAATAATAAACAATAAAAAGCAGGGGAAAAAAAAGGTTTTTTTTTAATTGTTTTTTTTTTTTTTTTAACAGTTATACAGCGTAAGGTATAAATTTCCATTATTATTTAAGTTACTTTTTTTTTTTGGGGGGAAAAACACTAAAAGGCAATTTAATTATTTTTTCCCCTACTTTAGAACTTAATTAAATATCTTTTTTTTTACTGAAAATTAAAAAAAATTTGGGGACCCCAAATTGACTTTTTTTTAAAGGTACATACGGCTTACGATACTTTTTTTTAAAAAAGCTCATATTTCACAGTCTGCTTTTTTTTTGGGGCCCGATTCTGTCAAGCTATTTGAAAATGTGACAACCATTTTTTTGCAATTCAATAAGGTCTTTTCACTGAGCGACATTTTTAGTTTATTGAGAAAACTTACCTAGTTTAACGTTAGCTCTATTTTCATATTTGAAATTTTGAATTTTAAGTTTGTGTAATTCGTTTCCTTTCCATCAGGTATTTAAAAAAGTAATTATAGAAAATTTGGGAAAAAAATTATAACGTATTAATATAAAAAAATTTTTAAAAAATTCAATTAAAAAAAAGAGGGAAAACAAATTAAAAATAATACCAAGTAATAAAATAACGGAAAATTTTCATAAATTTTAAAAAAATGCATTTATAAAAAGATGTAAATTAATTATTATAAATTAATATCACGTAATAATATAAAAAAAACAAATAAACTTTGAAAAGTGCAATTAAAAAAAAAAAAGACAAATTATAAAATAATACCACGTAATAATTTAACAGAAAAAAGACTTATATAATAATACTAGCTGAAAAACCCCGGGGTTGCCCGGCTCAAAAAATCGCACGCTTAATGATTGTACAATCAATGTATCACCAAAGTAGTATTTCGCACCCTAGATAAAAAAACCTTTTTTCCTTTTGTCCGCATAGCACTGTAAAAAAATATGGTTAGACTTTGTTGATCCTATATTTTGTTTCCTGAAAATTAATTTTTTTTTTTACTTATAGTATTAATAGTAGTCGAAAAATCTATTATAAAATGGGGGGCCAAAAACCATTTTTAAAACCCCCTCCCGACTTTTGTCGGAGTGTAAATGCGTCCGGATTTTGAAATTTTTCGAGCATGCAGCGCAGCCAGTCGCAGGGGTTGCCTGTATTTTGTTCAGTAAGTAGTTTTTTTTTAGTTTATTAATTTCTACAACCCTTTCGTTAGGTAAAATAGCAGAAAAAAAAATTTTTTTTCACGCGTTTACAATCACTGCTATTTATCCTAGGATCTGATGGACCTCCGGACATTTCTCAAAAAATTTTTTGGAACCCCAATTATAAACCTTTCATAACAATAATATCCCCACTTACCGTTTTTTTATAGCGTCTTTTTTCCCCCCCTTTTTGACAGACATAATCGTTTTCTACCACATTCATTTTTTTATTTTTAGTCCGTCCCATCTTCAAAAAAGGGGGAAACAAATTTTAAAAAGGGACGCTAATAATAACAAATATTATTTTAATCTGCTAAAAATAGACATGAAAATCGCTTCCCCTGCCAACCCCACCAGTCGACATCATATGAGGGTTTTTTTCGTTGCCAATATGTTTTAAAAATCTAAAGGTTTCGTTTTTTTTTTAAAAAAAATTTTTTTAAATTTAAATTTTTAAAAAAATTGGGCAAAAACTAGGGGGTTTTTTTTAAAAATTTTTGGGCTCTTCATAAATTATGGGGGGAAAAAGGGAAAAAAGAGGGAAAGGGATTTAAAAAAAAAAAAAATTACACAATAACAAAACCCCAGTTTTTTTTTTTTAAATTTTGGGGGTTCTCAATACTTTTCCCCCTTTATCGATATAATTAGAATATATTTCCAAAAAATTTTTTTTAATTTCGTTTTGTTTTGGTGCTATTCTTTAAAAAAAAAATAGCTTGTAAACCAGTATAATCCTTTCAATGTCCAGCTATAATTTACAATAACAAATTTACAAATTCTTAGTACGATGTAGCTGAAAATGATATTTTAAAAATCAAATCATGGTCTGACTCTGACTTGCTTTTTTTTAATTCAGGGTTCCCCATAATAGACTACCCATTTTGATATTGAAATAAATTATATATGAGATAAGTCAGTACTTTTATTTTTATTTTATTATTTTCTATGGCCTTTGGGATTCGAATCAACATAATATTTTTAATCGGGTAGGCACTAGGCATTTTTCTAATAAAGCATCATTAGGTTTGAACACGTAATTTAATGTTTACGTTTAATTCTCATGGATTGTTCAGTTCAACAACGAGTTTTTTTTTTTGATAACATAAAGAGAAAAAAATGAAGAAGATGAACGTTACTTCCCCCAAAAACTTAAGGAGTTCTGCGAAAGGGTTTTT